>VHIU01000068.1:0-60044 GCA_010577795.1 Isatis tinctoria | reverse complement strand
AAACTAAATATAGTAAGGATTTTCAATAATTATAATTTATTATATTTTTGTAGATATTCAAATTACAAGCTATGATGTTATTGTTTTTAATGAATTTTATAGTATAAAACACACTTAACTAGTTTTAAAAGTGAAAATTTTAAAGAAAATAATGTAAATATATTTTAAATTTTAGAATTTCAATTGGTTCATCTGGTTTTCGGGTTTTTAATGGTTTTTAGTAATTTTTTAGTTGGTCTAATAGCTTTTGGGTTTGATTGAAACCCAACCCAGCCACATGTCCGGTTCATGGTTGAACTCTGTCTAACCACCGGGTCGGTCCTGTTTTAAAAACACTGGTTTTTGTTTTTTAAATATAATTTTAATATATAAAAATATTATAATTAAAGTATTAATATAAATTCTGAGAATCTTAACTAAAGGGAACTGTTTTAGGTGGGAAGCTCATGTGTAAATTCTTTGTGAGACACTGAAACCCAACTCACTATTCATGAGATTGCTGGTACGTCTGTTAGCTAAAGAAGTGTTTGAAAGCTCTTTTCATTTGCATGTTCCTAAAAGGCAAAAATTCGACTACAAAAACCGAATTTAATTTTTGGCACAATTTCTTTTGCCAACGAAAATAACTCTTGGAGTAATAGGAGAATCTAACCAAACGTGTGTATACAGAAAGAATCAAGATCTTCTCCTTAATCTATCGCAGAATTATGTCATTTTATTAGTTATATTTATATTTATCATTACAATAAGTTCCTTATAATAATTAACACAGATCTTTTTCTTCTCGTATGTAACATTCCACAATACACAAAATAATAGTATATATATTTTCAATGACATTACTTCTCGTGATCAAGACTTGTGGTATTGGCTTCATTTTTAACAATTCATCATTACACGTATCTATTTCGGTATATACGCCAGTGATTTCATTTTGTACACCGTAGTAGTTCTTGGCTGCCAAAGTTTCAAGGGCTTGATCATTATCATAAAGAGCATATTCATATAATTTGACACATAATTTAATTGTCTCCAAATCCGTTGTGTTGCTTGCAGACAACTTTATTTGGTTCAACGCATCCGAAACGTTTCGAGACTGATATTTGATCAAAAATTTAGTGAGGCCATGAAAATCTAACGTTGCAATTTCAGGGGTTGGTTTTAGAACCTCAAAACAAAGTGAAGAATCGATATATTTTCTTGTGCATATGCTGTCGATCTCATTTTCTGTAACCTTCGTGCTAAAGCTTGAAGATGATACGACAACGAAAAGAAGTGAAACAATTGTAAGAACCAAAAAAAAGTTTTTTTTTATGTATGCACCCATTTTTTTGTTCGAACTGTTTGAGAAGTTTTGGTCAAAACTGTTTGAGAAGTTAGGTGCGATTTATATAGACTGAAAGCATGAAATCATCTTCACATTAAATGCTTACAGATTTTTTTTTTGTTCCTTTTTTTGGCCGTAAATGCTAACAGATCATAAAATAATTTGACTTGATAGCAGCAAATCTTAAGCAGTCAAAGCATTCAGTGTTTTTTTTTTTCTCTTTTGGTAGTTTTGATAACTTCTTTAAAGAAATGCAGATTTCATAGATGTAAAAAGAGTATATATAAAATAACACAAGTTTGGAATAAAGCGCAAAATTAACATTATAGTAAATACTTAATTTAGTAGGAATTTTTCAAAAAGATAATACAAATATCTCATGAAATTTTTGTAGATTTATTTTGTTTTTGTTTTATTAATGTAGGCTTATCATTCAATTTAATCATGAGAATATCTCCAAATACTAGATATTCACAAATGACGTGGTATTTCAAGAATTAAAAAAAAAGTATGAGAAAGGAAGGAAAGAGTTTCTCAACTGAAAAAACGTGAAATACCATTGAAATACTTTTATACATCTCTGTGTGATGGGTTGAGAGACTTATTAAATATTAAACTTTAATTAATGTTTTTAATAAAATATAAATATTTTTTTTATATATATTCATCTAAAAATCTGACGCTATGTGGATCTCTTACAACTTTTCAATTTTCATTTTAAAAAGTATATTTTTGGATATCTAGGAAAAGATAGGTTAGGTGTTGCATTATCATAAAGTTAAGACCCAAGTTGAATTTATGGGTTGTGTTTCTAGATAATTGATGAACACCAGATATTGGTCAAAGCTTTTCTGATTGATACTTGAAGCAAAGTACACATTGCTCCTTATATAGGAGTCTTAAACGAACATGAAAAACACAAAGCAAACACGAGCACACTAACTCCGAAAAGTTAGCTGCAACTAAGACACGAGTACACGACTCGGTTACTGTTATTAACTGAAACAAACTAGTCCTACAAAGTAGTAACAACTACTGCTTTGACCAATTCCTAACATTCCTTCCCCCAAACTGAAAGTGGCTAGCGCTTTTCAGTTTGTCTTTCGAGCTTCTGAAGTTCTTGAACACCCATCAGTTTTCTCATCTTGACAAATGTATCCAACTTGAGCGGTTTCGTCATAATGTCCGCAATCTGATCCTGAGTTCCACAGTGAACAAGAGCTACTTCTTCTTCCTTCACTAAGTCACGTAAGAAGTGAAATCTGACCTTAATATGTTTGCTCCTTCCATGAAATACAGGATTCCTTGATAGCTTGATCGATGAGCTATTGTCACACAGAATCGTCATGCACTTCTCTTCCACTTGATTAAAACTGCCAAGTATTTTCTTCATCCAAAGGCACTGAGTTGCACAAGAAGAAGCAGCAACGTACTCTGCCTCAGTTGTAGAGAGAGTTACCACCGGCTGTTTCTTTGAACTCCAAGCTACAGCTGCATTACTCATCATAAACACATACCCGGAAGTACTTTTGCCACTGTCTATGTCACCAGCAAAATCACTATCCGTATATGCCTTCATAGTGCCTTCCCCATCATTTGTGTACATTATCCCCATATGCAGAGTTCCTTTGATGTACCTTAGCACACGTTTAACAGCTAGAAAGTGAGCTGTCTTTGGTTGCATCATAAATCTGCTCAGAAAACATATCGAGAACATGATATCAGGCCTCGTTGCTGTCAAATACATCAAACTTCCAATTAGTTGCTTGTATTCTGACGGGTCTGCATCTTCTCCGGCCATGTACTTTGACAGCTTCGTTCCAGGAACCATTGGATTGTTAACTGGGTTGCATTCTTCCATACTGAACCGTGAGAGTACCTCTGCAGCATACTTCTTTTGACACAGAAAGATTCCGTTCTCGCTTTGCTCCACTTCTACACCCAGAAAATATGACATCCTTCCCAAGTCAGTCATCTCGAACTCTCTCTTCATTGAGGCTTTAAACTCGTCACATAGCCTTGAGTCATTTCCCGTGTAGATCAGATCGTCCACATACAGACTGACGATGAGTATTCTTCCTCCAGTTTCCTCTTTGATGAACAACGTGTGTTCATGCTCACATTTGTTGAATCCTTCTTTGGTGAAGTACTCTTCAATCGTACTGTACCAAGCTCTTGGAGCCTGTTTGAGGCCATAAAGTACCTTTTTAAGTTTGTACACTTTATGCTCCTCACCAGCCCTTACGTACCCCTCCGGTTGCTCCACATACACTGTTTCTTTTAGTACTCCGTGAAGAAATGCGCTCTTAACGTCAAGCTGGTATACACTCCACCTCTGCTTAGCTGCTTCAGCCAACAACATCCTGATAGTATCCCATCGTGCCACTGGTGCAAAGACTTCACCATAGTCAACTCCGTGTACTTGTGAGTATCCTTTGGCGACCATTCTGGCTTTATACTTATCAACTTCTCCTTTTTCATTCAGTTTCGTCTTATATACCCACTTCACACCAACCTTCTTCATTCCCTTCGGTAGCTCGACCAACTCCCACGTCCCATTTTTCTCAATAGATTCAATCTCTGAATCCATAGCTTCTCTCCACTTTCCCTCTTTTGCAGCTTCCCAGTACGTGAGTGGATCATCGTCTGAAGTGTATAGAGCACGGTGTTGGAACTCATATTCATCATCACTGAGACCATCTCCGCATACGAAGTCTTGTAGGTATCTTGGTGGAGCTCTTCTTCTTGTCTCTTCCTCAACCTCTTGAGTTTCAGACCCGTTTCCTTCTTCGACACTATTTCTGGTTGGTTCTGCGGCTGGATTGGCATCTCCTTCAGAGTTTTCTGCTCTGTCTGAATTTTCATCTGCCTCATCAATGACCAGAATATCACCTGATACTTCTTCCTGACTCCATTTCCAGCTCTGCTCTTCATCAAAAATGACGTCCCTACTAACAATGACTTTATTTGTTGTAGGATCGAACATTTTATAGGCCTTAGATCCTTCACTTATGCCAAGAAAAATGCACTTTTGGCCTCTGTCATCTAGCTTCACTCGTTTCTGACTCGGAACATGTGCAAAACCAACGCACCCAAACACCTTAAAGTATTCAATGTTTGGTTTAGCTCCAGTCCAGCATTCTTGAGGAGTCTTCTCTTGCAAAGCAGAAGTAGGACACCGATTTAGAATGTGATTTGTCCAGCTCGCAGCTTCTCCCCAGAATTTCTTTGGCAAACCTTTCTCAATAAGCAAGCATCTCACCATGTTCATGATAGTCCTGTTCTTTCGCTCTGCCACTCCGTTTTGTTGAGGCGTGAAGGCAGCAGTGACTTGTCTTTTGATCCCATGAGTCGCACAAAACTCATTGAATTCTTTGGAAGTGAACTCCCCACCTCGATCGCTTCTTAGACAGCCTATTTTCATCCCAACTTCATTCTCCACCATCACTTTGAAGCTTTTGAAGAATGAAAAAACTTCACTCTTCGTAGACAGAAAGTAATCCAGGTTCTTCTACTAAAATCGTCTATGAAGCTGAGAATGTACCTCTTCTCCCCGATGGTATTAGGCTGAATGGGACCGCACAAGTCTGTGTGAATGAGCTGTAGTTTTTCGGTGGCTCTCCATTTCGCTTCTTTCGGAAATGTCTCTCGGTGCTGCTTTCCTTTAGCACAAACTTCACATACTTCATCTGTTTTCTCAATCTCAGGAAGCCCCATCACCATTTGTTTCTTTGAAAGGAGTTGTAGCGCATGTTGGTTTAGATGACCAAATCTTCTATGCCATAGATTTGATTCATTTGTTGAGACTTGCAGACATGACGTTGGTGAAGAATCAGTTAAGAGAACCAACATCCTGTTTGCTGTCATTGATGTATGCATGATCATACCCAATTGGTCGTGAAAAACTTTGCAGCTTCCGTCTCTTATAAGAATGGCCAACTTTCGCTCCTGTAGTTGACCAAGACTCAAGAGATTAGTTGTCAGATCGGGAACGTAGTACACATTTGGCACAACGTGGCTTCTTCCTTTCAAGATCAGTTTTACGCTTCCTTGACCATGTACTCTTATCCTCGAGTTGTTGCCCAATCTCACTGTGTGCATGAGTCTTTCATCCAACTCTGTGAACCAACTTCGGTCTCCAGTCATGTGGTTTGAACAACCAGAGTCCAAAAACCACACGCGATCTCTTTCCGAGCCTTGTTCTTCAACAAATGCCATGAGTAGAATCTCCTCCTTCTCGTCAAACTCAACATAGTTTGCTTTGCTGTCCCAAGTAGGACACTCCGATTGATAGTGTCCTAACTTATGACACCTAAAGCATTCTATGGTGGCTCTGTTATTGACTCTACCTCGTCCTCCTCTGCCTTTGGAATAGCCTCGTCCTCTGCTTTCATACTGTGCTTCTCTTCCTTCGTATGAGACTTTCAGAACTTGCTCTTCTTCCACATCTCCTTTCATTCTTTGCTCTTGAACCAGAAGACTGCTTTGAAGTTCATCCAATGTTAGTGTGTCCAAATTATTTGATTCTTCAATTGAACATACCACATAGTTGAACTTCATGGTTAAAGATCTTAAGATTTTCTCCGAAATGGCATTTTCGGGAAGTTTATCTCCATAGACCCTCATCTTCTTTGCAATTCCGAGCACCCTTGCAAAGTAGCTGTTCACCATTTCTCCCTCTTTCATCTGAAGTGCTTCGTATTCTTTACGTAACGCCTGAAGTTGTGCTCTCTTCACTTTGGTGGAACCTTGAAACTTTTGTCTCATACTCTCCCAGATCTGTTTACTCGTGTCAGTGTTGAGGATTGTATCAAGAATATCTCTATCGATGGATTGATAGAGAAAATTCTTGAGTTTTAAATCCTTCAACGTTTGCTCCTCGATTACTTTCTGCTGTGCTTCAGTCGGAACGACTCCTTCGATCCTGCTGATCCCATTTTCAATGAGATCCCAATACTCCTTCGAACGGATGAAGTTCTCCATCAATCGAGCCCAATGGTCGTAGTAACCATCGAATCGTGGGATAGCAGGAACAACGAAACCTTTCGGAGTGTTACTGCTCTCTCCCATTTCTCTCTTCTCACGCTTCTCTCACTGATCTCTCAGATTTGTTTTGTGATGCAGCTCTGATACCAATTCTAGATAATTGATGAACACCAGATATTGGTCAAAGCTTTTCTGATTGATACTTGAAGCAAAGTACACATTGCTCCTTATATAGGAGTCTTAAACGAACATGAAAAACACAAAGCAAACACGAGCACACTAACTCCGAAAAGTTAGCTGCAACTAAGACACGAGTACACGACTCGGTTACTGTTATTAACTGAAACAAACTAGTCCTACAAAGTAGTAACAACTACTGCTTTGACCAATTCCTAACAGTGTTATCTTAAGCTTAAGGTTCCAGTTGCTTAAACCTATTACAAGGTGAATGTTTGGGCTTTGGAGAAATATATAATAATAACTTAAAAGCAGCATTTTGGGACCTGCCACCCACCTCACCTTTTCTGTTTTGTTGACAAATGGTATTTTATCATTGTACTACATTTTTAAACTCGATCGCAACCAAATATTTTACCAAGAAGAACTGAGCGAGAAAAAAAAAAACTACGAGGCCCACAAGTGAAAGGAAATAAGAAAAATTATTTGCTATTTAACGAAGCCCAAATTGGCCCACATTTGTAAAATAAACAACGCCACAATATAACCCATTCCACTTACCTCTTTGGCTTGACCTATCTCATCTCACTGTCGTCTTCCTCGCTAACGCATCATCTCCCAGAAAAGCTTTCCTTAAAGAAACAAAAAAAACAAACGGTCGTCTTTAACCTTGCCTTAAATAGTGCCCAAGGGCGGAGCCACCGTTACGGTAGGGGGTCATGTGACCCCCATGAATTCTGGCGATTTTTTTTTACTTGAACAAATTTAGTGAAACATTATAAAGTTATCTTATATGACCCCATAACATATCAAAAAAATCAAAATGACCCCAGTGAAAAACGTGGCTGGCTCCGCCACTGATAGTACCGCTTCATATCACACCCTCAACGCTTCACCACCATAATTGCCCACTCGCCCTTCCAATAAATCGATTTCAATGGCCACTAATTGCCAATTCGTACATCCGCTTATCCAACGCTATAAAACCCACCGTTCATCCACCCAGATACACAATTATTCAGACACACAACCGCATATAGTATCATGGCATCGAACGCTCTTTTGCAATCTCCGAAAATTGTTGTTCATCCCAAAAAATCTCCATCTCCCTGCGACCAGAGATAGAATCAAAGAAGTTCAAGTTTAATATCTTCTGGCCTTATCACGTGTTATAATCAGGTATAACACAAACATTTCCAATGACAACAGGTTCATCTCTCTTTCAATTTTTTCGGGTAATCATATAATCTTCTAGATTTATTCATAATGATTTTTTCCAGCATATGCAGACACGGGAATGGTCCCAGAAATGCAGCTATTTTCCTGCTTCTCCTTTGAAATACCAACAAACCTGCTTAAGAAATTGAGGTGTTTTTACAGATTTTTGAAGTTTCCTATTCATATGTCTCATATTATCGTCTTCCTGTCTACGGTTCAGAACAATTTTCATTACCCTCTTGCCTCGTCCTTCCTGGTTATTAAACCTAATCCGGAGTTATTTTTAAAACAATTTGTACCCACTGATCCAGAAGACAAGCTGAAACATCTGTAGAAAATCAATCATCATTCTTGCTTGGTTCGATGGCGATGGGTTGTTTCCAAGGTTCAGAAATACGCTAGGCGCTAGTCGGGCGGCCGACCTGGACCTAGCGAGTTAACAAAAAATCAAGGCGTACTCGGAGACTAGTTTTTAATACAATTTAATGTATTTATAACATATTTAATATATTTATGTACAAAAAACAAATCTAAAATGTTGTACAATTACTTTTATATAAGATTTATCGATAAACCATATAAGATCAAACATGAAATGTTTAAAATAAGGTTATAATACAATCTCTAAACTAAAAAAAACTTAAAAGCCTAAACAAAATTAAATTGGACTTTAGTAAGATTTAACTTTTTTTCTATTTTTTGTTGAAATGTCAAAAAAAAAAAAAATTGAGCTTACTCGGAAACTAGGCGGCTCAACGCAGATTCTAGACGGCCAACGGGGCTTCTAGGCGGTCTAACGCTGAAATTAATCGCCTCAACGCATAATACGCCGACTCAGACTTAATCGGCACGGTTACTGGCCGCCTAGCGCCTAGGCGCCTGGCTAGGCGGCCACGTTTTTGAACACAGTTTGTAGCAGATGATGTGTGAGGAGTTTCGTCTTTTGTTAATATATGAGTCAAACGGAAGACATTGACAAGTTTCCCGAGAGGTAAAATTCTAGGTCAGTAGCTTCGATTCTCATGGGAAAATGTCAAAACACGTGAGGACCATAGAAATCTTATTGAGATTATGTCTGTTTCTTTGTGTGTGTCTGGACTGTGATGATCTAATAAGGTTTCATTCAGTACTATTGTTAGTTTTCTCCATTTTGATATCAATTATGGTTAACTTCATCAAAACCTTTAAACCTTTTTTGTTCGTCGCTGCAGGAGGATGATAAATATGAATTTGCGGAGTATCAAGAACCTAGTGAGAATTACTCTCAGATCGTTGCGTTTCTAATCTATACATGTCAGGAGAAACCAACGACTATATAGGTGAGCAAAACATTTTTTCCCACTTATTGCAAATACAGAGTCTACTAACATTGCAAACGTGATTTGATATTTTGCAACTCCTGGTAGGTTGAAGAGGAAGAACCAGCTATGAAAGAGAAGAAGAGAAACAGGTGAAAATTGTTGTTTTTTACTTTTCTATAAGCTCTCCCTCCGAAAACAAACACTGTCCTTCACTTCTCCTGTTTACTGACATGGCCTTGGTACATGTTTAGTCTCGGGGTGAGCCAAACAAGACGAAGAAGACTACTAAAACTGAGAACTACTGGGAATGGGAACTAGCCAGGGAAACAAGACCGTTATGGGTGAGCCACGAGGGCAAGCTTTTAACGTATGTTTCGTCCTTTGTGATGTTTGACATACTCATTTGATTATTGTTGTCCCTGAATAGGTGTGCAATTCGAAGGAAGTGTCAAAGGAGGAGTACAATGAGTTTTACAAGAAGGCTTTCAATGTCTTCTTAGATCCACTTGCTCAATTCGAAGGAAGTGTCAAAGGAGGAGTACAATGAGTTTGGCTATCAATGTCTTCTTGGATCCACTTGCTCACACACTTAACAACCGAGGTGCTTATGCTTTCCATCACACATATTGCCTTGTCATTCCCTGATCTGAAAAAAAGACACTTCCTTTTGTTGGAACTCGTTTTTTGACGAAATGTTTTTAGATCATTTGTTGGTATGTTTCCGAGCGAGACGTTCGTCGGAATGACCGGACACTCGTAAGCACTATAAAGTAGTGTAATCACATGTCAAAAAACAAAGTTCGTTTGAATGCGAAAGGAAAGCTAGAGGTTAAGTTCCTCTTGTTTATAAATTGGAGAATCTATAATATGGTTTTTAAAAATAAAATAAAAACCGTAAAATACATATGATGTATTATAGAAAGGAGATACGCAAACCGGACTTAGTTTCGAGTTTTAGAATTTGGCTGATGGGCCAACGTATCAAAAGATTATTCTTTGGAATAAATTATTTTAAGATTTTGTTGTTGACAAATCAACAAAAATATCTTCCCTCATCATTGATGTTGTTAACGTGAGTTAAGAGACCATTAAGTTAAATTCAAACTTTGATTTTTGTAACATACAATATCTTTGACTCACTTTAACCATCATAATGAGTATGAATCTCCTTTATGGCTACGTTACCATGCGTACGTACAAAGGGCTAATGTTTGGTTATAAAACCAAGACGTCTCCATCGCATTACAGACATACGAACAACACACAAAAGCAAACAACACTCTCCTTCATCATTAGTTTATTATTTTTAGTTTCTGGTCTTTTGGTCTTTTGTGTCTGAGAGTACAACATTGTTTCTAAGGTTCGTTAGCTTATATTCTGAGTGTTGCGGAATAGTCGGAAGTGTGGTTTTATTCTGGGATTCTGATTGCATAAACACCGTCACACTACAGACAATTTAAGAATTAAGGAAAGAGTGTTTCGACTCCACACAAACCGTTTGTGTTATTGGTATCAAGTGTTGTAATTTTTGTTCCGTTCTATCATTATATCAATTCAATATTCAGTTTTGCTATATCGTAGAAATAATGTTCTTACAGTCTTAATTTTTAAATTTTCGTTATTACACTAACGGAAAACTGATATTTTATGAGTTTTTTTTTATAAAAACAGGTATTTCCAGCGATTTGTGGGTCAGTTAGGATTCTTTTCCACCTGGATCCTCGTTGTGCTGGTTCTAATGTTCTAATCAGCGTTATTGGTTTTCTCTAAATTTTAATTATTGTGGATTATCGTGAATTAGAATCTCTGCAATTTGGATCCGTGAATTGTTTTGTTCTGTTTTTGCGATAATTTTATTTGCAGGGTTTTTGATAGCTTTCAGTTTTGATCTGATTTGCTGGGAATAAATAATTAAATTTCTGTTGACCTTCGATTTGGTTTGACTGATTCTGTGGTTTAATCTTTGTTCTGATTTTTTTTTTAAATCATCGTGAAAAGAAAAAAGGAAAAAAAAAACAAAAAGTGTGTTGTTGACGAGAATCATTGGATCGAATTTTGGTGACATTGCTGTTCTAGCTTGTTCTGTTGTTAGATTGCAGAGTTGGTTTAGTTAATTTGGTTCAGTTTAGCTTTAACCGGTTAATTGGTTTTGCTGGTTTAAGTTTTGCAAAAGTTGTTCGTGGTGGGCATGAATCATGCTTATTGTTGTGACATAATCTATTATATTAAAACAAATAACATTTTTGAAACAAACATTTAGACATGTGTTATACTACATTTTGTCCCATTGTCTTTCTTTGGTTTTTTAAGATTTTCATTAAGGGTAATTTTGTCAATTATCATACCATTAATAATGTACTGTTAAGATTAGAAGTTGAGATCAACGGTTTAGATTAGAAGTTGAGATAAACATTTATCATTAAAACTTTTTTTTTGGTAATGATAAAATTCAGAGTATCTCTATTAAATATCTATCCAAACAATATAAAATAAGAAAGATTTGCTAAAATAGATCAAAAAAATGGAACATTTGTCCCATTACACTTTCTTAAACATGTTTTTGTCCCTCTACACCTTTCATTTTTTTAAATCCCATTGTATCCCTCATAATAAATTAAATAAAAAATCTGAATAAAAGATTAATAGTTTTAATATAAACCTCAATTGTTTATCTAAAAGAAATTAGAAATTAATTTAAAACTATTTCTAAATAAGAATAGCTGTGACTGCAGGGTGTATGCACTGAAATTCATTGAGTGTCACGCGCAAGGACTAGACTTATCTTTGGTGAACGATGAAAACATTCAAGAGGCCCGTCATAAGATTGCAGTTGATCTATGGCAAGCTGCAAATGATAAGGTATTGATTCAGAGGATGTTAAACCATGTACCAACCAAGTATCCATTCAGAAGTTATTGATTTGTAATTCACTTTTTAGAATCCTTAGTAATGTAATTGTTTTTTCAATAGATTGAACATAGTTTTCTGCAGTTTTCAGTTTTTGATGATTTTTGTCAGAATTGAAGAGCTCATATCTTATGCATCTTAGCTCCAATGAATAATCTGTAAGCTTGTAGGCCTTCCTTGCTGCGTCGTTTATCCAAAAAAGTCGAGTTTATTCCATGAAACCAAATTGATTAGTCCGTGTGTTCTCACAAAAACCTAAGATTGAACACAATTTTCTGAAATTTTCTGAAAATTTTCCGATTTTGATGGTTTTTGTCGGAATTGAAGAGCTTATATCTTATGCATCTTACCTCTAATTGATAATCGGTAAGCTTGTAGGCCTTCCTTGCTTATTCTTTTATCCAAAAAAGTCGAGTTTATTCCATGAAACCAAACTGAGTAGTCCGTGTGTTCTCACAAAAACCTAAGATTGAACACAGTTTTCTGAAATTTTCTGGAAATTTTCAGATTTTGATGGTTTTTGTCGGATTTGAAAAGCTCATATCTAAAGCATCGGACCTCCAATTGATAATAAGTAAGCTTGTAAAGCTTCCTTGCTGCGTCCTTTATCCAAAAAAGTCGAGTTTATTCCATGAAACCAAACTTAGTAGTCCGTGTCTTCCCATAAAAACCTAAGATTGAACACAGTTTTCTGAAATTTTCTAGAAATTTTCAGATTTTCATGGTTTTTGTCGGAATTGAAAAGCTCATATCTAAAGCATCGGACCTCCAATTGATAATCAGTAAGTTTGTAAAGACTTCCTTGCTGTGTCAAAAAAGTCGAGTTTATTCCATGAAACCAAACTGAGTAGTCCGTGTCTTCCCATAAAAACCAATGATTGAACACAGTTTTCTGAAATTTTCTGGAAATTTTCAGATTTTGATAGTTTTGTCGGAATTGAAAAGCTCATATCTGAAGCATCGCTACTCCAATTGATAATCCGTAAGTTTGTAAAGCTTCCTTGCTGCGTCCTTTATCCAAAAAACTCAAGTGTATTCCATGAAATGAAACTGAGTATTCCGTGTCTACCCATAAAAACCAATGATTGAACACAAGTTTCTACAAATTTCTGCAATTCTCTGCAATTTCTGTTTGTAATGATTTTTGATTGAAACGTTATAACATTCGTATTCTTTGTTCGATTTCTGAAAAAAACTCTTAAAACTGAATGAAATAGATAGATAGAAATTGTATAATACATCAAACTAAACCAAAATAATGATTTTACCCAAAAAAAAAGAAACCAAACGAGTGCTTAAATTGCTCCATCACATGTGGCTCTGTTATGACCTTCAATACCACAGCGGCTGCACTTGTGCTTCTTGGATCCTTGTGAACTTTGTGATGATCGTATCTTGTCTTCAACTGTTTCATATCTTCGTTTTCTTCGCCTACCAGCAGCTCTACGTGATTCAGATGGTCGAATTCGGGCATCTTCAACATGTTGTGGGACACGCCATGCATCCTCAGGAACAGCTATTGGATTAATGCATTCTTCATAAGATGTTCTCCATATAGAAGTGGTGTACCTTTCATCGGTCAGTGAGTGGGCTTCCCTGCCTTTAGAAAATCCTGCTTTAATGGCATGTCGACAAGGAATTTTTAACAAGTCATACTTTCGACATGAACATGTTCTTCTGTCCAAATCAACAAGGCAGTCGATTTTGTCGCCTCTAACAAGAAATCTGTTCTCGTTAACCGGATAAACCTTAAATGTTTTACCCTTCTCAATCCTTCTATCAATCTTCTTCTCCACATCAATGGTTAAAGGGTGATTATGCTTCGAGCTTAATGTTCTGCGCTCATAAAACCAACGGGTTAACATTTCTCTAATGCTGTCCAGTAAAGGAATCACTGGATATTCTCTAGCTGATCTCAATGCAGAATTGATCGATTCTGCAGGGTTAGTGGTTCTAATGTCATACCTGAAACCAGGAAAATGACACCGAACCCATTTTGACACATCCGCCTCCAGCAGATAATGTCCAATGGCTGGACTAATATCACAAATATTCTTGAACATCCCCTGAATGCTTTTGAAGCCTTTGCAATTAAGCTAGCCACACCTTTACCCTTGAAATATGTTACCACATTGTTCAGCAAATGGTGAATGCAAATTCCATGGCTAGCCTGGGGGTAAACTTTAGCAACTGATTTACCAATTGAGACATGTCTATCTGTCACAAAAGCCAACCCACGCTCGTCCGCAATAACAACCTTTAGTTGCCTCAAAAACCACTCCCATGAACGGTCATTCTCTGAATCAACAACCCCAAACGCAATTGGATACAAATTAGAGTTACCATCTAAAGTTGTAGCAACTAGTAGAAATTCTTTGTATTTATTCTTCAAAAATGTACGGGTTGACTTCGGTATACTACCTTTAATATATAGCTTCTTCGATACACAACCCAAATTTTTTGTCTCTTTTTTGTACCACATAAACAATTTTATTCGTTGGCATACAACATGAAATATACAAATACACTTAATTACAACAAACCCAATAAAATTAATAATTGTGTTTAACTAACCGACAAATCGCGTTTTGAAAATCACGATTAGTGACCCAGTTTTTAAGAAAACAATACCCGACTCCAAGTATGAAGAATCCTCCCAGCTTTATTAGAATCAAAATCGATTTGGGGGAATTAGAAAATTAGGGTTCCCGAAAAAAAAAAACAGATTTCTTCTTCTCTTCAAGTCCAGTGTATTGGAGATCAATTTGGATTTTCTCGCAACCATGAGCTACTCTTCTTTTCGTAATCATGAGTTTTCTCTGTCCCGCTCTCAAACACACAAAGTGACAGCAAAACCTGAATTGCTCGTTCTACAGTTCTAAAACGCGGTCGCCAAACTGGATTCCAAATCCAGAGTTTGACTCTTTTTGTTTGTGTTGCTTTTGTTTTTTTTTCAGTTCACACTGATTCTTATTTTTTTTAATGAGCATTTTCTGTTAAAAATTAAAGGTTCGCGATAGAACGTGAAGCTTTTCTCTAACATTAGCTTTATAAGCGAAGAAATATTCTGCAACATGCTCGGGTTGTATCTCACTTATAGAATACGAAACGAAACTTTCACATAATAGAGTTTAATTAAAGCACTAGATGTCAAAAGAAAAAAAAGAGTTTAAAGCACAACCAAACTTTCAAAGAAGCATCCCAACAATGATTTGATTAAAAAAAAAAAACTAAAATAGAACACAATTCCAAAGCAATACTAAACAACTAACTAAAATTCATTCATGACGTCTGTGCTTGTTTGCGATGGTTGCGTTAGTGAGATCGTATCCATCACTTGAGAAGATGATGATCCAACCTGAAAAATAACACAATTTCAAAGCACTACTAAACTAACCACAAAAGTAACACAAAAACAAACGTAATGGACGACTATAAAAAGATTTTAGCCAACTTGACCGCAAGTTGAAAAACTAAACCAACTAGAAAAGGAACAAGTAATCATACCTCACAAGTTTTTTGTTTCTTCGTCTTTTCCTTTGGATATTTTCTACACCCAGCTGCATTATGACCGATTTCACTGCAAGATGAACATTAATGTACAATGCGTCCTTTTCTTCCAATTGTTTCCTTTATTGTTTTCTTTTTTGGTGACTCGTATTTTCCTTTAATCCTTGGATATTTCTTCTTTCTATTCGTTTTTTCCCTCCCAGGTAGTATAGGCTCCGGTGGTGCTGTTACGAGGCGGTACTTAGAAGTCATCCAAAATCTAGGCCCTCTCATTGGCTGTATGGACGTCTCATAAGTGTCTCTCCACATATCAGTGCTAAAAAACCCAGAGACATAATCTTCAACATTCATATTGTAATCTATCATTGCACCATAAGCATGCTCACATGGAATCCCACTGATTTGCCATTTATAACATGTACATGTCCCTCTCTTCGTGTTTACCGTATAAGTATTTCGGTGAAGCATTACCTCATAAACTCCATGAGTTGCCGGAATTGTTGTACACCGTTCTGCATCTTTCTTCTCTTTTGCAAGAATCTTGGCAACATACTCTGTATACATCCCTTCGTGATTCTTAGCTTTATTATGTCTCTTCACCATTCGATGCATAGCTAGCCTTCTAATTGTATCCAGCATTGGAATCATTGCTTTAGATCTTGCTTTGGTGATGGTTGAGTTAAATGATTCTGTGGAGTTGTTATCAACATCCTCACAATTACTTCCAAGTCTATAATAAGCTCTCGACCATGTTTTCGGTTGCTCTTTCATCACATCATCGTACACAGCAATGCTATACTCTTTCAACTTTTTGAGGTGTTCTTTAAACTCTGTCGGACTGTAGCTCCAAGCTAGTTGCCAAATCAGTGGTTTCATCAGATCTTTGTTTGGATGCCTCTTCTTTAAGTTTTCGATGATGTGTTTCACACACATTCTGTGTTCAGCTTTCGGTAATTCAGCTTTCACAGAACTGATGAGTCCCTGAAAATATAAAGAGAAGTCACAACTGAGTTATAAGTTAATATTTTCACCAAAAAAAAGTTACAAGTCAATGATGTCTATGTGTACCTTCGATCTATCAGAGATCAAAACAAACTTTTCACCATCTTTTAGACCTAAATCAGCCTTGAGTCGTTGGAGGAACCATAACCAGTTATCCCCATTTTCAGATTGTACTACAGCCCAAGCAAGCGGATATATTTGGTTATTTGCATCATGACCAACCGCAGACAATAACACACCTTTAACTGCCACTTTTAAGAATGTACCATCAAGCCCGATGATTGGTCGACAAGAACCTCTCCAAAGCCTGCGGATTATTTCAAAACACACATAAAAGCGGTTGAAAACATCTTCACCTGCTGAGTTAGGGATAGTTTCAACGATGGCAGTTGATCCCGGATTTGAAATATGTATCTCTTCCATATAACCACGGATGTGAGCAAATTGTTCTTCATACTCCTTCTCAAGCAACTTCATAGCTAGCAGCCTTGCACTCTGACATTGACCCCTAGAACTCACCAATTTCCATTTGTCTTTAATGTGATCTTGAATCTCAATAGGCATGTAGTCAGGATTTACTCTCAGCTTGTCCATGAAAAGCCTTGCAATAACTGGACTCTTGAGTATTTTGCATCTACCATTAGGAGTACAACTATGCTTTCGGTATGTCGTCTTCACTAACCACATTTGTGTTGGTTCATCATAAGAACAATACACCCTCCACTTACATCTACCACCCATACCACACTTGAATTCAAGCTTTGTCTTCTCCCATCTTGCTTGAATCACATTATTCCTTGTCCTTAAAACATAATCAATCACGGCCTCCTTAAACTCAACACCATTGAAGAATGACTGTCCCACATGTAATCTATCAACTCTCCCCCTTCTGATTCTTTTATCTCGCAAAACAATTGGATCTTCATCTTCATCTGAACTATCTGGAATTTCATTTCGACCAATAGATATCTCATCAACAAAATTTGCTACTGAATCTTCTACTTCAAACTCAAAACGGTCCATTCCGTTCTCATCGTTCTCATCGTCTTCTTCTTCACTCTGATTGTTCCGTTTCTTACTCTTCTTTTTTGCTGTCATCGCTATCATTATCTTCACTCCCAGTGTTGATAACATCATCCATATCATTCTCTTCTCCATATATGTTATCTCTGTTTTGTTTGTTTGTGAAACAAGAAAACTCATATAAAAACGCAGCAAACTGAGACAGAATTGAAAAACGATAGAAAAAAAAAACTATTTGTTTCATTCGAACTGAGACAGACGTAAAGTGAGACGTAAGAGAATAAATTATTGAATTTAGAAGATGAGATTACTTACTCCATTTCGTTGATTCACCAGAAGTCTTTCTTCTCCTCTTCGATTTTTTCCTTGAAACCCTAGTTCTCTGATTTCTCCAAAACGATTTGATCCTTGTATAGATTGGGTGAATACTTTTTTATGGGGCGGGTTTTGCATACGATTGGGCCCCAATAAACTTAATCGCAGTTTTATTAAACGCGAATTGCTGGTTTTCTAAACACAATCACGATATTAATTAGGTATTCTGAAATTTTAAGAATTTGTGTAGTTTGTGATGTGTGGTAAAGAGAAAAACTTTTTGGAGGTGTATAACAAAGTGACAAAAAATTTGGGTTGTGTATCGAAGAAGTTATATATTAAGGGTAGTATACCAAAGTCAACCCAAAAATGTACCATCAATAACAATGACCCGTCGAATGGCTTTGTAGAACCCTCTTATAGATTGACCAAAAGAAAGAAACAAATATTTAAATCTACCATTGGAATCAGTTTCGTAAGAAGAATGAGTACCGGGATTTGCTTCTTTTAGCATATGCAAATATTTTTGTATTTTACTGTAGCTTTCTTCGGGAATACCTCTAAGAGCATTAACTGCATATTCACGTGAGTCCCATGCTAGAGAATAAGATATCTCGCATCCATGCTCCACACGCATAAGCTGGATGATATCGTTCGGTTTTGGACCTTCCTTGACACCCTCATATTTATGCATAATCAGACTGCCAATTGTTTTTGCTGAGGCTGTCCTAGCCATTTGTTTTTCCCTGAAGGAGCACATGTATGTTCAGCCACATACTTGTTGATAATGAAATATGAAGACCCCACCAAAGACACTGCACGAACACCCGAATTGCATCCATTTTCTGCACAGCGAATTACCCAGAATTTTGTATCAGATTTTAGAACCCTGTAGTCGAAGTTATGCTTCATTGCACAGATTTCCAAAGTTGCTTGCAAAACAGATTTGGTTCGGAAATGTTGATTCTTCTTAACAGCTTCCGGCAATGAAAACCGAACTTTTTTATCTCCTACATCTTCAGACAAAAAAGCATCATCACCATCACTAACATATTCCGGAACATATGGGATATTGTGTTTGAAGTGTTTAGTCCTCTTATCCATAGCTGCAACTTCTTCAGCGTTTCCAGTAAATTTGCCATCATCTACTCCATTACATGAATCCACAGGTGGCTCTTTATTCAGATCAATATTGATTCCATTGTTGCAATTGTCATCAGAAGCTGTAATTGTGACACACAAACTTGTCGAGGCTTGATTCCTTACAAACCCAAGAAAATTTTTCACTTGACAATCAGTTGTAATTTCAACTGGGGGAAACCCTTTGTTACTGATCAAATCGCTAGGTAAATAGCTCAACTCCACATTAACACTGCTCTGTTCGATTATGAACTCCTTTGAAACCATCGTCTTTAGCTCTTCCAAAGTAGTACTTGATTGTAGAGTAAGCAATCTACCTCTCTTTTTTTCACCATCAACAATAAATTTCCACCCATTAATAGCACACGATTTCCACACACCACACGTTACATAGATATGCATCATAGTAACATAGAAAAAGAAAGGATAAACCAAAAACTGAGGTAAAAAAACAAGAGAAAGGTGAAGAAGAAGATGAAAAGAGAAGAAGATCGATGAAAAAGAAAAGGAGACGCTGATTTTTTTTTTGGATAGGAAATAGAAAGATTTAAAAAGATATAGTGAATATTGTGTAACCATATTTCCTAGATTTTCTCAGATTTTCGTAGAATATGTATTCTACCAGCGGTAGAACATAGAAAGAATGGTGGAAGTCATTTTCTACGGATAGTAGAACAAAGTGGTAACAGTAGAATTTAAATTCCACGCTCCGTAGAATACAAAAGAAACGGTAGAAAACGTATACTACCAAATCTGACTGAACCGTAGAACGCAAAGTAAACAGTAGAATTCATATTCTACGATTGGTAGACTATAGAGAAAACAGTAGAAACTATGTTCTACGATCGGTAGAAGATAGAACAAGTAGTAGAAAACATATTCTACCAGTTCGTAGACGGTAGAATATGAATTCTACGGTTGGTAGAATAGAAAATTATCTTTCATTTTAAAAATCAATTTTTTTTAAAAAAAAATGTTAATGTAATCTCATAAGTTTATTTTCTAATGTTTTGATTTTTCTTATATTTTATGAATTGTAAAAGTATTTATTTTGAATTTATTAGATTTATTTAAATGGCAATGTAGTCAAGTTTTAATAAAATTCAAGAAAAGTGTACGTGGACAAATGTTCCATTTTTTTGACCCATTTTGCCAAATCCCTCATAAAATAATAGGTCCCACTTTCCTTATTAATTAAAAATGAAAATTAAATAAAATCATAATATTAAATTATTAAATCAAATAATAAATATAAGTAAATAATATAACACATCAATTGTTTTTATAAAATACAAAATCAAAATAAATAAATATGTTTTTGAACATACTTCAATTATTAATAAATTAAAACATACATAAATAATTCAAATATAATATTAATAAAATATAATTTATAAAATATAAACTTTTAGCTTGGAAAATTAAAATTCTTAAATTAGATTGATATATTTTAACTTGATAAAATGAAAATATTAAAACTAAGTCTATATATATTATATTATTCAATTATAAAGTGAGACAAGTTAAATTTTTTAAAATATATAATTACAGGGTTTTTATAGTTTCTATTATTAAAATATTTAAATAACAATAATATGGGTTAAGATATTTAATTGATCTTCTATGACATTAAAAATAACTAATAAATTAACAGATTAGCATATATTTTTTTATAAATGTGAAATTACATTTAAATATATATATATATATATAATGGGTCTGGTCAATTTTTTCAAACTATAATATTCATATATTAAAATAATTAAAACTATATATATGAAAAAATCGAAAATATATTATATAATCATACTATAAATATGAAATTAATATAAATATATATTATTATAGTCAATTCTAAATAAAATTAGTAACACTTCTCAAATTATGATTTACACAAATATATCTTTATGCAAAATAGAAAATATAAAAACAAAAATCAACAATAAATATTATCCGCTCTTAGCATATATTAAAACTATATTAAATATTTACAATTCAAAAAACAATATTCAAAACGAATTTTAAAAAATAATTATACTAATTATATTTTGATTTCCATAACAGAACTTTACAAAAATATCTGATTACAATATATTTAATATCAGAGATTTTGTAGTTAAATCAAATTTATTGATTAGATATCAATATTATGAAAGTAATTTCACCAACCACAATTCAAAAAAAAATATTAGAAACGATTTAGTTAACTAATTACATTTTAAACTATAAAATTATATTCTTTCTAAATTAGAAAAAAATCGCTTTAAAGAATATTCAAATTTGTGTAAACATAAAGACATAATAATTGATTAACTTACTATTAAATTAAATTATATGTTTGTGATACTAAAGTTAGTTTTCTAAATTATATAACTATATAAATATAATTTATATGTTTCCGGAAAACAAAAGCAATTCTATTTCAGCAAGCAAACATTACATATAATTATTCATTTTTTGCTTTTTATCTATTTCACATTGTAAACCTACATTACTAGAAACTAAGCGTCCAATGGACTTGGGAAGATACAACCGGAGTCATGCTCAACGGCTAGACGAGTAAAGAACAGCAGTACAATAACATAAAAGATAGACGCATTAAGGGGCGAGACTTGCTCAGCAGCGTAAAGAAACTCATAGAGAAACTTCACCTGTAACCCGAAAGCAGATGCTCTAAAGATCAACAAATAGTCGAAATGATAATCGACGTTGATACGTCCAAGTGGTTGGACTTGAGAACGGACTTGAACCACCGTTGTTGGATGTCGAACCTACTTTCTTTCTCTAAATTTCTAATCAAGCCATAAAAAAAATCTCACAAAATAATTCACACCACAACTTTATGTAATTGTTTACTTTTAATAGTTTTATAAATTATAATTATATCACAAAAATTTATAAATTCATAAATTTATATATTTAATTGAAAAAAGATTATTCATATCCTGCGCGCCGACGCGCGGGTATGAGTCTAATAGTTAATTAATTCTGAAAGAATCTTTTTTTTTGTCAACTAATTCTGAAAGAATCGGTTACGTTATTTTTGCAATTGGTCGTTTAAATCAATTAGCTTAAATTATTATTTATTGCATGAGTCAAATTATTTGTGTGATTTAATTTGAAATTAAATTGGTTCTTTCTCAATTTAATTCTGGAATTTAAATTCAAGTTATATTTGCAAATTGCAGTTAATTCATTTTAATTATAATTGCAAAATATTTTGAACTTTAATTTGTTGGATCATTTTTCATAGTTAATATATTAATTTGTTTATTGTTTATTTGTAAACAGATCCAAATTAAGAGTATGATTAACAACACCAACATGATCAACAAAACCCTAATCTTTAATGGATCTAGTGGTATGATTGGTAATGAAATTGGTGAGTCGACGCCCCAAATTCTGTTTGGGAGTGGTCTGTCATCTATAATTCCATCTGCCATAGGAACTGGAATGGCTGCTGATATTAATCAGAGTATTCAGATTCCGTCAATGCTTAACGCAAGTTTTAACAAGATTGACAAATGTTTCCTAGCTGAAAATGACATGTGTGCTATGGTCACAAAGTCAATACGGTTATAATGACCCAAAAGATTGGTGGTATCATACAGGTGCCACCGCTCACATATGAATTGGTGTTTTACGATTTTGAAATGTTGTCAAAAACAAAAAAAAAAACAAAAAAAAACAAAAAGAAAAACGTTTTAGATAAACGTTTGAGATGACAACAAGATTGGTGAGTCGACATCTCAAATTGAGAATGGTCGGCCACTTATGATCTTATGTGCTTTATAGATTGGAATCTAATGTTTATCTAAATGTTCATATTCTATTTACACTATATGTGGTGGAAGTGTTATTGGTTACAAATATAGTGACAAAAAAAAAAGTTTGAGAAAATGGTGGCATTGCTATCACAAATGACATCTATTATGATAGATGTGTATACTTGCTCAAAGTAAGAATATAGCTTTGAAAATGTTCAAAGCATACAAGATGGTAATTAAAAACCAACTTGAGATAACTATGAATACAGTTATAAGTGACGAAAGAGGCGAGGTTGATGAGAATTAAATTCATTTTCTAAGAGAAAAATGACATTATCCATCGGAAAAAACTGATCTTTATAGAGTTGCATAACCAAAAAAAAAAGTCTAATTCTGAGTTACCTTAGACAATGTGAGGGGGGGGAAGCGTTGCTTACCACATAAAGTTTTTGGCAAGATGCCACATGAACTTTGAGGAGGTAAAATATTTTTGTACAAATACCTGGAAGTGTGGGGGTGCCTGGCAAAAATTGCAGGACCACCTTCAAAAAAGGTCATAATTGGACTGAATAAGCTATAACTAGAGTATTGGGCCACATGGGATATACTTAAAAGTTATGGGCTGCGTTGAACAATTGAACTCAAATTGAGTAATCTTAACAGATTATATCCAATCAGATGACAACCTAGGATCCATTTATTAAAGGTGTCTTACTAGATCAAATTGTAAAATCATCGTGAGGAATGGGTATAAAGCCTATGCCTTAAGAGGATGTTTGGCAGTAACCCTACCTAACTAATTGACTTAGGTTCAAGGAGAAAACTATGTCAAACAGAATCTGCCCAAAGCACTGTGAGACTCTATGTCTCTACCCAGTTCCTAGGATGATGAACAGTGCTATCTGTAAGGTTTAGAGGATAAGCATTTGCTTTTAATGATTTGAGTCCATTTCTTTGAGATATAAGTGGAGTAGTATAAGATACTCCTTTAAACAAAGCTAATGACAAATCACCTTGTGAGTGTGAAATGAGGCCGTTTCTAGGAGAATGAAGGAAAGGCTATATTCTCTAACTTCACTCATGATTAACCAGGCATGTTCACGGCCAAAATGAACACAATAGAGAACCTAGTTCTATGAGAAAATGAAGCTATGTTATAGCTGTTGTCTCGGTTTACATCAAAGCCCGGGTGGTTCAAGACATCATGTTCACCTCCTGGCCGAGTAAACCCGACAGATATTAACAATGACTGGTTCAAGGCTGAAAAATGCTACCAGCTCAGATATAGTGGATTTTTCGTTTGTACTCTCAAAAGTCCTAGTGTCAGGTCTTGTCGAGTCTTGTCTAGGAAGTTAAGTCTATTGAGTGGTCATGTGTCTAGAGTCATTTCTATTCATGTGGGGATTGTTGGAACTCATTTTTTGATGAAATGTTTTTAGATCATTTGTTGGTATGTTTCCGAGCGAAGACGTTCGTCGGAATGACCGGACACTCGTAAGCACTATAAAGTAGCGTAATCACATGTCAAAAAACAAAGTTCGTTTGAATGCGAAATGAAAGTTAGAGGTTAAGTTCCTCTTGTTTATAAATTGGAGAATCTATAATATGGTTTTTAAGAATAAAATAAAAACCATAAAATACATATGATGTATCCTCTTGTTTATAAATTGGAGAATCTATAATATGGGTTTTAAAAATAAAATAAAAACCGTAAAATACATATGATGTATTATAGAAAGCAGATACGCAAACCGGACTTAGTTTCGGGTTTCGGAATTTGGCTAATGTGCCAACGTATCAAAAGATTATTCTTTGGAATAAATTCTTTTATGATTTTGTTGTTGACAAATCAACAAAAATATCTTCCCTCATTGATGTTGTTAACGTGAGTTAAGAGACCATTAAGTCAAATTCAAACTTTGATTTTTGTAACATACAATATCTTTGACTCACTTTAACCATCATAATGAGTATGAATCTCCTTTATGGCTACGTTACCAGGCGTACGTACAAAGGGCTAATGTTTGGTTATAAAACCAAGACGTCTCCATCGCATTACAGACATAAGAACAACACACAAAAGCAAACAACATTCTCTTTCATCATTAGTTTATTATTTTTAGTTTCTGGTCTTTTGTGTCTGAGAGTACAACATAATTTCTAAGATTCGTTAGCTTCTATTCTGAGTATTGCGGAATAGTCGGAAGTGTAGTTTTATCCTGGGATTCTGATTGCGTAAACACCGTCACACTACAGACAATTTAAGAATTAAAAAAAGAGTGTCTCGACTCCACACAAACTGTTTGTGTTATTGGTATCAAGTGTTGTAATTTTTGTTCTGTTTTATCATTATATCAATCGAATATTCAGTTTTGCCATATCGTAGAAATAATGTTCCTACACTTTTATGGCTGCAGATGTGGTTCGAACTGCTCAAGATTTACGAAATAAATGTCCCTGAAAATATAACACCGACCTACATGTCAGTACTGAAAAGAGAATAGATAAAGTGGAGAGACGAAATCGATATATTAAAACCGATGTAGTACCAATATTCATAAGAAACAAGGTGGAGGATACTGATTGGATACTATGGCAACTCCTGAATGCATCAGCGTCCGTAGACGGTCTTCTTTTTCCAAATATACATATTCAATCAAAGATTACCAAAAAAACTAGATCCGGACCCGCGCGTCGGCGCGCGAGATATGGTTAATAATTTTGCAACTAAAAACATATATTGGATTTTTAAAAACATTATTCTTATTACGTAATTATAATCATATTTTAAGGAATATATCAATCATATTGTTTTTGTAAAGTTTTTTTAAAAAAATATATCAATTATTAGAAAAGTAATAGACATTTCTACAGATTATTCAACATATAAAACATTACACTTATGTAAATATATGTAGAGGTTATATAATTGTTCCTAACCATTTGGGCTTATAGACAACTAAATCAGACTATTTTTAGAGATATGGGCCGAAGTAAACTCACAATTGTTTCATTCTAATTAATCCAAATCGCAAGTCCACTAAATTAAAATATATTTTTCATCCTAGATTTTGGTCCGCCCATTTGAAGCGCGGGAATATATTTTTGATAAAATTTAGATTTAGTAGAAAGAAAATCTATACTTTTAATTTTTAATTTTCTTAATATTTTTTTAATTTTTTTTTTAAAATAATATATTTATATATTTGAAACATTTAGATGTGTTAACAGTTTTTTCTACTATAGATATATCATATAATTTACTATATTTTATCTCGTTAGCGAACAACATTTCTATTTTGATTTTTGTTATTTTTACTCATTTTATAGTGGTATAAAACTTTGCAAGTTTGATAATTAACCGTGCAATAAAAATCATTTCGTAAAAACATCAATCCCAACCCATCTTAAATATTGAATAATTTATAGTATTTAAATTTTATTAAATTAAAAGTTTTTAAATAATTCTAAATTTAAATAATTTGTATACTAAGTTATTTTATTTATATTTACCCCTTGATTTAATAATTTAACCATACTTATGATATATATATATATATATTATAGGATTTCCATTTTTCATTTTATAGATGAATATTTATTTTAGTATTTTCACAATTCATAGTATTTTTTAGAAAAAAATTGAAGAAATGATATGGAAGATATTTATTTTAGATTATGTTGTAATCTCAACCTGTCAACTGAAACAAATATTAATCCGAACCCGTTAATTATATTATGGAATAATATAAATATTGAATAATTTTCAATATTTTACTTTTATTAAACTGAAAATATATCAATCTAATTTCTAATATGAAATGAATGCATTTTCACATTTATAAAAATTAAATAAGTTATTCTGTTAGTTTAATATGTTATGTATCAAATATTCATTTGTAAACTAAAAATATATATTAAAATTTACGAAATATATCTATATATATCTATATATTACGAAATCTAATATTAAAATTATTTATATATAGTCAAATCTTGTTGCATAATTTGTTTTTCATAATATCTAAAATGTAATATTTTTAAAAAGAAGTTTTCATTTTGTTTGATTTAAAAAGATATTATCTGATTTAGTTTTGATTTAGTTTTGATTTATTTTTTATTTAAATTTTAAGCATAATTAGTAACATAATTAATAGCTAATGAATAGGTCCAAATTCCAAACAACTTTTTTAAGTAAATGTTTTCTCCTTTACTAGTATAGACTAGAACCGTACCCGCGCGTCGGCGCGCAGAACTATATTTAATTTAATATTGTAAAATGAAAATTTTGAAATAAAAAATGTCTATAAAATATATATCATTATAGAAGTATGAGAAGATAACTAATATCATTTAAAATAACGATTAAGACTATAATTTATTATTGCATTTGGAATTAAAAGTATGTTGTCGATATTAGTATCATATTTGATGTATTCGTTAGAAATAGATAGTAAGAATGTTGTTTTAAACAAAAAGAAGTACAGAGAGAGGAAAAAATAAAATAAAATTAGAGCAATGTATTTAAAATAAAAGTGAGATTAAATATCATATTTGAAAATTTAATATTTGTTAATATTCATTAGTTTTATGAATTTTTTTTTTGATACTAATGTTATAACTGATATTCATATTTGTTAATATTCATTACTATTATGTTTTTTTGTCAAAATAACTCAAACTATAAATAAATTTCAATTCTAAAATTCATCTTTAAAATATGATTTTAAAATACATCAGAATTTAAGCGAGTAATATTTTTTTTATATATTTTAAAATATATTTTGAAATATGATTATTTATTGCTAAGATTTTTAATATATTTTAAAATATGATTTAATATATTTTAAAATATAATTTATTATTGCTAAGATTTTTTTTGGGTAAGAGAATATGGAAATGATATATTTTCTGAATTATTGGAGATTTTATTGTACAAAATCTCGAATCTTGATTGGAAAGTCATCGACATTATAATGATTTATATTTCCCACAATTTAATCAAGTAGATAATGGAATGGAACCAAAAAACTATGACTATAATACCCTTAATGATTTTTTTTTAAATTCAAAAGAGAGCAATGACACAAAAAGTAATACGCCATGGTCCCTTTGGTTTTTTTCAAAAAAGACTTCTGTTTTAATATAGTAGATGGCCAACTGTTTAAGAAGAAATGTCATAAAAATGAATACTAAGACCATCATTATCGCGGTACCTTAGGTGTGTATCTTAGGTAAAAGAAGGATTTAAATAAATGAAAAATGAGAAAAAGAAGAAGAGCTGATTCTTATTTTGGGATTTTAAGAATCGGATTTTACTTAATACGTGTCGAGTGAATGCTTTTACAAAGAGAAAAGGAAAAAAAAAAAAACAGTCTCGTCTCTCTCACATTCCTTTCTCCTCTCCGTCAATTTCCTTCTCCATGCAGCAAGGGTCACCGACTATGGTTTCTCTCTTCACGGAGGCCATAGTCTCTCTCGTATCTTCATTTGTTCCTCTGCTTTCTGTATTCGTCGTCTTTGTGCTAAAGCTGCGAATTTTGCTCTTGTGTGATCTTCCTCCTTCAAATTAGAGAGGCTGGGTTGATTGAATCCAGGTTGGTTTTTTTTTCTTCTGATTTCGTTGTTTATTTCGATTGAATTTAGGGTTAAAGGTTTTTTTTTAATGAATTTAGGGTCATCAAGCTTTATTTACTGTCTATAGGATCGGTACATGTTAATTTGATGATAAACGAGTTTAGATTGATTCCCATTTGCTCACTTTCAGTACAGGCCACGCTCAAGCTCGGTCTTCTCTCACATTCAAAATTGTGTGTTAAAACTGTTCATCAAAAGAACCTTCAATTCAATAACGTTATGCAGCTTATCTTTCAACTGATTTCTCAACCATATCTTTGCTATTAGTTGTCAGTAGTTTAGGCCGTGGGAATCATCTCTGTCTTTGATAGTGATAAATTTAATGTCCTTTTCTCACTCAACAGGTATCGTTATACATGGACAATTTTTCTGGTGTTTGTCAATCTGTCCTACACGAGTGCAAGCTCATGTTTTTGCAAAGCATCTCCGGTGATGATCTCTTTGTAGAAATGCTTGGCAGAGACCCATCAGACAGGTACTCTCCCCTAGAAACAGCATCACTTGTTTATTCACTTTGGCATTTTCAAACATTTGCACTTGATAGTGCAAGACTTGGTTACAACAGAGAAACATAGCTTCCCAGATGTTTATGAAGTCATGGAAAATCGTTCAGATTTTGCTGGTCGTGTTGTGGTCGATGTGGGTTCATGTTCATTGCTCTCCAATGGGAGTTCGATAACAATTGAAGGTGACTATCTCTTTTTTTTAGCGGTTTCTTTTTTTCTCCTTTTTTATAGCTGTGTTAGGTAATAAATGGTTTATGGTTTGATAGTTGTGATGAATATGTTACAGCTTGCTCAATGTTGTTGTGTTAAATTTAAGTGTGATAGAAGTCGAATATTTAGGTTCCACACCTTTGTTGAAAGTGAAAAGTATAACTTAATCTATAGACACAAAGAATCTCTGTATAGACAACTACACTCTCCAGCCCATTTGCGACTTCTCATTCTGTGCTTTTGATTCTTTGTTCTGTGACTTGGACTTCGTGAATGATGTTTGTAATGTCAAAGTCCTTGTTTTACTGTGTGCAGTTCAAGCTTTGCAAAGTGATAATCATAATTCAAGCTGGCGATACCATGGAGTATCATAAGCTAGTGGAAGAGGACATTAGGCCTGCGCTAGGAGATATTGTCTGGGTTTGGCAAGGTGAGAAAGAGAAAGACGAGCATCTAAAGCGTAGTTTGCAGGATGAACAAAAAGTAGGACAACATCGTGAACCATTGTAGCAGAAATATGAAGAAGAGAAGAAACTCTCAAGCGGCTTCAACTGAAACATGGCATCAAGAACAAACCACTCCAAGCTGTGAAAAACAAAAGCAGAGGTAAAAAAAAAAACAGCACAATTACATTTACATAAATTGATTCTTTACAATAGCCTAGAAAAAATGGTAGATAGCTCATTGTTGTAATAAAGCCCTTTTACCTTGTGTTTGTTTGAGCACCGTATCGAAATTTCTTATTGGTTTGGAGGCAGCGAATATTCGCGTGTGTAATCAAATCCTTGCAACTGAATACAGGTTGGGGGTCTGAATTTGAACAAAGTTTGAAGTCTTTACGTGAATAGATCATTGATAATCACTCTTCAAAACTAACGTGGACATTGTTTTGATGTATTGAGCTTTGTTGTTGTTGCAAACAGCTTTCAAAATTAAAAAAAAAAACAGGTTTTTGTTAAGAACCCTATTATGGAGTCTACCATTGGAGCAAAAGAAATAAAATTATCTTAGTAAGGATTCTTAAAAGAAATTTAATAATTTAATATCCATTAAGATCCTCCAATGGAGTTGTTGCGTTGATGATGCTCTAACAGAAAATAGGATTAAAAAGGTGCACTCCTTTTTGTTTTTGGGAAACTAAAGTTAACAGCACAACACAACAGGGAACAATGATAAATAAATAAAAAAACACTACAAATTAAACCAGGATAAAAGCCCGTAACATAATATTAGGCCACAATGTAAAATAAGTTCTTTTTTTTTACGTAAAATAAGTTCAATTTAACTTAAGACATCCAACAACAAATATTTTAAAATATTAAACATAAACGCAAAGAACAGATTAATAGATTAATTTCATAACATATTTTTGATATAGAAACATTATTCAAAGGGGAAAAAGGATTAAATTATATAACAAAAATTGAATTATAAAACTTTAAAATAGAAAAAATAGAATAACCTTTAAAAAACCACAAAAAGAATAAAACATCACAAAAAGGATCAATTTTGTATCATACTTTTTTATACCTTTATTTTAAACCGTTGATTTAAAAAACACTAACTATAAACCATCATACTAAATAAATATTTACAATAGAAAACAACACAAAATCATCTCTGCAGAGAGATATACTTTCTTTCACAAACAACCTACCAGTCCACCGAATAATTGTATTTCAAAGAAATAAACACACATTTATTGGAAAAATAACAATTGTGCCAACCATCTAACTGTATATCAATATTCATACTATTTTAAAAATACCCAATATCCAACATATATAACCAACCAAAGACTATTTTTATAAAAAAAAAACAGAAATTTCAAAACTATTACCCGCGTAGTGCAGGATATCATCTAGTGATTATTTATAGTTTTATACCAACGAATTAGAGATGGGAGACATAAACTTTTGTTGCCCAAAAAAAAGGTAGACAGAAACTTTTGACTTGAAGAAAGGAGGATCGGGTTTTTTTTTTTTCAAAGAATGTTGAAACATATGCTTTCATTGAGAGTTGATCTCAAGACCTCCCGCTAACTAACAGGTGTTCTAACCAATTGAGCTATGAAAGCCTTTTTAAAAACAGATTGCGTCTGCCGGGAGTCGAACAGGCAAAAACAATTATCATCTCGAAGCCGAGAACTACAAGCATTTGGGCAGTGGTTCTGGTTTGGGACATAGAACAAACTTCAGTGTTTAAAGTGTTTGATTGTGTCCTTTCAAGCTTCAAGTGTGAGAATTTTTGTATTTTTGAAAGTTTTTTTCGGTTAGATATAGATAGATAAATACATGTTTCATGTCAATCTCGAGAATTATAGATTTGGTGAACCCTAAAATATCATCTTTAATCTGACTTTTTACATGTTAATTGGCTGAATGAAACAGGTGGCAGTGGATATGTTAATCTTTGACGAACATTCACCTATATACATGTATGTACATCATAACATCAGTATACATGTTAAACTAATTTCGAAAAAGTCATTTTTTTTCTTGAGCATTTGAGTTCTACTTTTATGTATATCTAATATCTATCGTAGACTGCCTCTAAAGTAGATGTTGAATCCATAAATTTATAATTGTTTCCGTTACCAATTTAAACAAAACGTCTTCAAGCGGACAACGGAATATATAATGGAGGTAGTGGGAGTACATAGGACAGTTTTGTTGTTGTCAATGACTACACTACACTAACATAGTAACATATAGGACGACTCATATCACAAATAGCGACATCTTAAAACACTATCCGTTTAGTGCAGATAGTATTTTCGAGAATGAAACTAATAGATTCGTCGTGTAAGAACGAAAATTAGGATAGGAAACACAAAATATTCATTTCAGTTGGTAGCTTCTCAGTTTAGGGTTAACAACAGAAAATAACTCAAATATCAAACGTTACCATTTTGTGTATTTTCTACATTCAAAATAATTCTTTTCAGTTGGTAACTTCTTTTTTTTCCCCTTCTACATTCAAAATAACCATTTAATTGGTAGCTTCTCATTTTAGGGTTAACAGCAGAAAATAACGCAAATATCCAGCGTTTCCATTTTGTGTATTTTTCTACATTTATTAGATATATTGCAAATATTGTTAATTAAGAAAATTACGTAAAGACTAGTGTAATCAAAGACCTTCCTCGTAAGGAACTCCAGTAGAACTAAGCCACGACTCTCCTTGTAGAAGTTGTCTCACTGTGAATTTTGCCGCTTCTTTTGGATCTGTTATTATTTTAAATCCCCCCCACTTGACTCTTTTGACTGTCTCAGCTCCCGGGCCCTTGTTTTGGTATTCCCCATAATACAGAGTAGATAGGGTCCCTTTGTCGCTGTCCCACGGAGCCCAACCTGCCGGATCAATGAGGTCATCTATGAACGACTGCATAAATACCACGGTTGAGTAATGACTCCATGGACGTCCTAGAAACGTTTTTACCGCTCCCTTGATGGGAGCCAGATCTGGAGTCGCCCTTATGCTGCATTTCTGGAAAGAAAACCACGAATCCGCACTCTGGGTCTCGCGTTTTTGAGCAGTGATCATGTTGCTCTGCCCCTTGCCTGGTTTTCTGGCTTCAATTTGGCAGTACTGATACACAGCTTTTGCCAATCCACAGATGAAATCAACAGTGCCTGTTATGTAACAGTCACGGTAAAAGTGATGTCCCCGGTGAGCGTAGAGCGTGTCTTGATACGCGTCAATACGGCAACGGTATATGACTGCCTTATCACCACTCACTCGGAGAGCTACCGCCTGTTGTTTCTCCGGCCCGGCCGTGTTCTTGATGCAGATATCTTGGGCCATAAAACCATCTCCATCAACGGCTGTAGTTATATAAAAAAATATTTAAAATTTGGAATAATTAAATAAAAGAAAACAGCAATATGTAAATGTAAAATAAAAATGAATTACCAAGAGTTGCGGAATCAAATGTTTTGATATGATCAGCACCGTTCAAACTGCCTGTGAGAACTGTGGAATCTCTTCCCTCGCCTAAGATTGTTATATTTGTTTTCTTTTTCTCAATGTGAACGATTTCATCGTAGAGGCCTTTCTTCACAAGTATGATATACCGCGTCTTGCTATGTTCTGGAGCAGCAGCGACCGCCTCTTTCACGGTCGTGAAGTTTCCCGTACCATCCTGTGCAACAATAACGTCGGCCTTACTTTCGCGCGCCTGTAATAATGTAACAAGAAACAAATGAAATTTCACAGTGAGCGGCAATAATGTTATTAACGAGAAACATGTGAAATCAAGGAAACTCAGGGAGAATTGATAGCTATACATGCTATATGAAACAGAAGCGAATGTTGTAAACTTCAAATAGTTTAAGGATATAGTTAAAATATATTTAGGAGAGATCTAGATATACACAAACATTGTTTAGGAGTTATCTAAGCATGATTTTAGGAGTTATCTAAACCGTTGGAGTTTTTGTATAAAAGGAGTTGTCAAAGTGTGACATCCCTTAATTGAGTTTGAAAGCTTGAAGTTTTGAGTTATTTTCTTTGAGCAATAATAAGAGAGTTATTCTTATTTTTGTGTGTAAGTTCTTAAGGCTTGATTCAATAGCGAATTCTATAAGCAATGAAAAAAACAAGGAAAAAGGTTTTCATCTCTCGGGTGTTGCTATTTTATCCGACAAGAAGAATTAGGGTTTAAAGCTTTAAATTCAATGGGTCCGTATTAGTTTATATTGGGCTTATCTTGGGTTATAAATTATATATCTGCTCATATTCTTTGATCTTTTGTAATCATGATTGGCTACTACAAATTATGATTAACTAATTATTATAATAAAATATTAACGCGTATTTGTCAATAACCTGCGTGTCTCTGGTTTTGCTAGTCATCTGCGTGGCTATGTTCTTGGTATGACCTTCACGCTGAGCTACAGAGAGAGATGGCCACTGAGTCGGGTCTGATAGATTTGGGAAGAGGTTCGAACCAGCCTCCCATGGTACGGACAACGCTGAAGCCGAAGATGGCAAAGAAATCTTTAGTGCCTTTGCCCAGGCTCCTACAGTAGGGACAAAAGGAGCCGGAGACGGAGATAAGGCAGTGATTCTCAGGTCAAGAGAATCGTCGGCAACGGCAGGCTGATAATCTCCACCATCTACAGTGCCTTCGACAGCAGCGACGGTTACGACTGTGCCTTCGATATGAGCCGCAGATTCATCAATCGTTCGTGGCACAGATTCAATAGCAACAACTGAGGCTTCGATGGTAGCCGGAACAAACTCATCGACGACAGGATTTGGCCTGGTCGAGTGCAAAGTCGAGCAAGGATCTAGGGAGAGGGATTCGTTGGGAGGTGATTGCATTGTGGAAGTGGAAGAGACGATCTTTTTTAGGGTTTTGTGTTGTAGTTTTTTGTTTCTACCGCAAATACATGTACATGCACACCTATAAATACTACAAAGATGGCACCGCTTGCTGAATTATTTTTGTTTAAGCGCAATACGTAATTCGAAATGGGGAAATATGAGTTCTTCTATAAGTTATTGTTTTATTTAAAGGTCAAATGTTTTTAAGAAAAGGAGAGAATTAAGAGGTTAATGACTAAGAGCCAACAAGAACAAACACCGAGTCACCAAACTCCCCCCACGTAAAGCGTTTGTTCTTCTTCCCCTTCCTTGTTTAGTAATTTTTTTTTATTTCTATAAATATAATAAGGCTACGTACACGATACGCAGCCTATTTCAGATAAATTTTACGATGACCAACAAAAAACTATTAACCTTACTTGTAATACTCAATTAATGAGCAACCCACAACTAGAAGAAAACTCAATTTCAGGTCGGTCAATATTTTTAGTTATTTGAGTACTGTAAAGATTAAGATCCACACATTTTAATTTCATGTGTAGTTAAATGCACAAACAAGATTTCTTTACCGGGTAGTGAACTCCTTTCCAAAGATGTCTATGGTTCTTTTCTTTTTTTAATAAATAATTTTTTTTTTCTTAAAAGCTTGAGAAAATAATTAATTTAGCATTTGCTTAATTAACTGCTTATCGTTCCAAAGATGTCTATGGTACATATGAACACTACAAGAAAACAAGAATTTTCCTACGGAATAATTCCTCAGAATTCCGTCGGAATTAGGGTATTCCCACGGAATACCGAGGAATTCATCCGTCGGAAAAAACTCGTCGGAATTTTATAATTCGTCGGAATTTCCTCGGAAATTTCCGACGGAATTCCGAGGAACACAAATTCCGAGGAAATATCGAGGAAGGCCATTCGTCGGAGTGGTCGTCTGCCGTCGGAAATTTCCGAGGACGTTTCCATCGGAAACTTCCGACGGAAGCCGTCCGTCGTAATTTTCCGATGGAAGATGTCCGTCGGAATTTTCCGATGGATGCCTTCCGTCGGAATTTTCCGAGGGAAGCTGTCCGTCGGAAGTTTCCGATGGAAACGTTCCGTCGGAAATTTCCGACGGAAGAATCTGTTAGAAGTTTTCGAGGAAGATGTTCCTCGGAAATTTCCGAGGGAAGGTTTCCGTCGGAATTAATTAAAAATTAATTTAAAAAAAAAATTAATTTTTTAAAAATGTAATTTTAAAAAAATATAAATTAGAAAATTAATTTGAAAATATAAAATGAAATTCAGAAATTTTATTTCGAATCTATAAAAATAAAATTCAGTACAAAGAAAAAGAAAGAATCCAAGTTTTTGAAAGAAAAAAAGCTACGGGTTTTGGGTGTTTGGGTCTTGCTGGGTCGGGAAATTGATGTCCGGGGCAACGTCCTCATCATGGCCAGCATCTGCTCGTTCAGCTTCCTCTGTGCCTCGAAGCTCGCCTGTTGGGTCGCCATCTGAGTCTCCAACGCAGAAATGCGTTGGTCCTTGTCCTGCAACTGGCCCATAAGTACTTCGGGATCAACAAAGGGCGGGGCTGCAGCAGAAGACGTAACCGACCGTGAACGACGAGCCAAACCCAACATTCGGCCCTTCTTCTTTGGAACCGACTGAAATAGAAAATACCAAAATGTAAATAATAATTAAGATTGGAACCGACTGAAATAGAGAATTAAAAAATGTAAATAATAATTAAGATGAAATGAAATTTTAATTTAAAAAACATACCTTTTCAACGATTTCGTTGATCTGATCCAGAGGCAATTGGGAACCCGTTGAATCTTCGTCTTCGATTTGAAGCTGAGACGCTGCTTCTTCCACCTGACTGTTGATGAGGTCGACGACACCCTTCACAACACCGTCATCAATGTCGCCGGTCTGCTTGTTCGTATACGCCTTCTTCATTAGCGCGAAATCATCAACCGGCTCACCATCATTTGCTTCCACCTTGATATCAATATAAATATTAGTAATTAGAAGAAAAATGAGAATTTAAAATTTCAAAAATATAAAATTATAAAATAGAAAAAAAAAAGTTATTGTAGTTACCATGCGATCTCTCAGAGGGGCTTGGGACTGAGCACCCAAGTTGTGCTTGTAGACGCCCTTTCCTTTACGATCGCTCTTGCGGTTGGTGGAGTTGGTGGAAGAAGTCGATTTCGTCTCGTCTTTACTCCAATGGACAATCAACTGTTCCCAGACCTCGAGGTTCATCATCTTTGGAATCTTTTTGAAAAAAAAATTGTTAGATGAATAAAAATATAATGTAATAATTTTAAAAAAGTTTTAAAATAAAAAAAACAACCTTGCCCTTTTGCCACTTCTTCTTCCACTCGTAAATTTGATAACCATAGTTGGTCATAACTTTGTGGACGAAGTGGTAATAGACAAACGTCGTATAATCGGGATTTTTCCAGTTGAATTCTTGCTGAAAAAAAACTTAGTAGAAAATTTATATTGAAAAATTTTTAATAAAAAAAAAAATATTTACCGCAAACTGTTCAAACCATAGAACTTGTTTGGCTCTAGGAAAGTCCGTGAAAGTCGGATGTCCCACGTCCAAACACTTGTTTGTTCTTCCTAAAGAAATTCTTACTCCGACGGTATGGATGATCATGTGGTAGGAATCGTCTGTGACAGTCAAACCAACACGTTTTTTCTTCCGTTCTTTAGTTGGAAAGCATCTGTGTCATCTTGACAATATGGACATGATAGCCTCCCATGCGTTGTCCATCCAGATAACATACCATATGCTGGAAAATCACTTATTGTCCACATTAGTACTGCCCGCATTTGAAAATTTTGTTTACACGGAATGTCGTATGTTTCAGCCCTTCAGCCCATAGTTGTTGCAACTCATATATTAGTGGCTGAAGAAACCATCAAGTGATCTCTTAGGATGCTCTGGTCCGGGAACGAGAATGGAGAGAAACAAAAACTCTCGTCGCAAGCACAAGTTTGGGGGTAAGTTATATGGTGTAACAATGACTGGCCATAGAGAATATTGTCTTCCACTCTTTCCATACGGGCTGAAACCATCGGTACATAATCCAAGGTAGACATTTCTTCTCTCATATGCAAAGTCGGGATACTTTGATTGGAAATGCTTCCACGCTTTTGCATCTGAAGGATGCCTAATGTCACCATCTGTTGAGTGCTCCGCATGCCATCTCATTCGTTGCGCTGTGCGTTCCGAAAGATACAACCTCTGCAACCTTTCCTTCAAAGGCAAATACCACATCCTTTTATATGGCACTCGAACTCTTCCACTCGTATCTTTGTAACGATGCTTCCCACAAATTTGCATGTAATCCGCTGGTCATCCGCCCTCCAATAAATCATGCAGTTATCGCTGCATACATCTATTACCTCATACGGTAAACTAACACCAGATACGAGTTTCTGAACCTCGTAGTATGAACCTGGAGCTACATTATCCTCAGGTAGAATACTTTTTACAAAATCAGCTATCGCATCCACACAGTCTTCAGCCAAGTTATAATCTGTTTTAATGCCCATCAGTCTTGTAGCGTATGATAAAGCTGAATGACCATCTCTGCAACCTTTATACAAAGGTTTCTTTCCAGCATCCAACATATCATAAAATCTCTTTGCTTCTGCATTGGGTAAATCTTCACCTCTAAAATGATCATTTACCATCTGCTCAATACCTACACCATAATCTAAATCCGTTCTAATTGGTTCTTCTAATCTAACCGCCGGCCGAGGTTCGCTAGTACAACCAGGTTCATATCCTGTTTCCCCGTGATGATACCAAATTTTGTAACTCCGTGTAAGCCCATTTAAAAAAATATGTATCCAAACATCCAACTCTTTAATAACCTTTCTATTTTTACAATTAGAGCAAGGACATCTTAACTTACCTGTTTCAGCTTCCGGTTGTCGTTTTACTAACCCCATGAATTCCTTTAGACCTCTTTCGTATTCTTTCGTAAGCAATTTCGTGTTCGGATCCAAATGAGGTCGATCCATCCAAGAACGATAATAATTTGAAGAAGACATGTTTTTTTTAAAAGAAAAATCGTTTTTAAATATAGTGGGAGGAAAGAAGAAGAAATGGAGTGAATGAAGAGGAAGAGGGGTGGTTGTATTTGTAGATGAAATCCTTCCGACATACTGAGGAAATTCCGAGGAAATTCTGAGGAAAAACAAATTTTCCTCGGTATTTCCTCGGAATTTTTGAAAACGCACAACGGCTCCCCCAACGGGTCTCTAACGGCTCCGACATACTGAGAAAATTCTGAGGAAATACCGAGGATTCCTCGGAATTTCCTCGAAATTCTTGAAATCACCCAACGGCTCTCCAAACGGGTCTCTAACGGCTCCAAACTTTCCTCGGTATCTTACAATTATCCGTCGGAAATTTCCCACGGACCGAGTTTCCTCGGAAATTTCTCGGAAATTTCCGACGAAACGTGATGACCTCGGAAATTTCCGACGAAATTCCGAGGAAAACCCTCTTCTCGGAGTTTCCTCGGTTTTTCGTCGGAAATTTCCGAGGAAATCATTTTCCCTGGGAATTTCCCTCGGAATTTGAACGTTTTCTTGTAGTGGAAATATTCATGTTTGCATTGTTCATATATCGTTTCCTTTAATTAAAAACAAGCTGTATCCATTATGTATTTAAAGTTGTTTTATCATTCATAGAGCAAGAGACTTTTGTATAATATCAAAGACCTAACTTCGAGAATATCTAACGCTATATATCTTTACATTTTTCCTTCTGCGATGATTTAGAAAATTAATTTTTAAAGTAGTAGTCGGTTGCATTAATTTATAGACATATATAATTCACAAACAATGTTCCTTTTTTGGACTGGATTCAGTAGTAATTGGTTTTATTAATTAATTTTCATTTTCTTTTCTTTTCAACTGTATAGTTTTCCTTTTTCATTTAGTTTTTCTTTCTTATTTTAAGAGTTGTTTACATTTAATATATCGCTTATCTATTATAATTTTTCCTTTTCATAATTTCTTTTCCAACAATATAAACTTTTATTTCAAGGCGTAGTAGTCGTGACAATGTTCATTGAAGTTATCAGTGAGAATCTTTACAATCACCTTCAAAAATTACCAATCTCTGTCACAAACACCAACTCTGCTGCATTGCTATTAAGAGTGCCTTTGCTTTTGCTTCAATGACTGTTTCAGTTTGTCCGAGATCCGCTGAACTCCAATTATTGCCATAAATGTCCCTAACGTAACTAACCAACTGGCTTTTGTCACGTGTGATCAGGGCCTGTCCAATAAAATTAGTGGTCCTAATCAAGAAAAAAAAATGTGGCATATCTAGAGATAGGCCTGGGACGGATCCGGATATCCGGGTTTTTTTGAGGTATCCGGATCCGGATCCGGATCCGGCCGGATCCATATTTTTATTATCCGGATCCGGATTCGGGATTCCCGGATATCCGGATTTCGGATATCCGCCTAAATATCAAGATATCCGCGGATATCCGGATCCGGATCCGGATCCGTTAAAAATATATTAAATTTAAAAATAATATTAAATTAATTATTTATATACATTTAAAATAAATATATAATATAAGAAAATATAATATAATATTAAAAATAAAAATAGAATATTAGAAAAGTAATTTTAAATTTATTTTTTATGTATAAATGTTAATATATCTAAAATTTTACTAATAAAATAAAAAATATAATATTTTTAAAAGATCCGGATCCGGATCCGGATATCCGGACTTTAAAAATTAGATATCCGGATCCGGATCCGGCTTAGGCGGATCTGAAGTTTTATTATCCGGATCCGGATCCGGCCCTCCGGATATCCGGATTTTCGGAGCGGATACGGAACGGATCCCGGATCCGGATCCGGATCCCGGATAATATTCCCAGGGCTATCTAGAGATAAAATATTTTTATATAAAAAAAAATTATTCGCTAAAAACAACAAATTTTTCAAGAAGTAAATATGTAAAAACTAATTTAACAAATCAATATTTTTTAATAATTTTGTGATTTCATAAACTATTTTTTAAAACAAAAACAATATAATAAAAAGAAAATTAGGCTGTTGAATAAAGAATAACACATCTTTGTGGCCCATATAAAATATATTCTATAGATCTATATTTAAAAAAAAAATTGTGTGGCCTAAAAAAAGGTGAAAAATTTGGTGATCCTAAGCCCAGACTTAGCTGGCTTGTGCTCTGGGCCGGGCCTGCGTGTCATTGATGATTAAACGCAGCGTCAAAGTTGCATTTGAAAAAAAACCTGCGGTTGGTCTAATTCGCTATAATTGGGGTCTTCTTGATTGGTAAGATAACAAATATCATTACGTTTCGTCCTGTACACCCCATTCGATTGGATCATGTTGTGTTGCCTCAATCCACTTACATACACACATCAGCATTTGTCATTTGAATTATCCTTTCAGAGTAGATTACATCTTCATTTCCATATTCGCGGCATTAACCAGAAAGGTAGCAAGCGTTGGTGAAGAGATAACCCTTAGCATCTATAACAGGCTGAGAAGTTGAACATCAGTACTTGCGTCAGGTAACGGATTCCAGGGAATTTAAGCCATCGGCCACATCATCATGGAAATTGGGCAAGTAAAGAAAAGAAGATGAATCAACTCCATTGACAAGTAGCACGAGGGAAATTCCACGAGAGATAAGTCTTGTTGCCATTGCAATGGCCTTGGAAGGTACTCTGCACACAAAAATGCTTTATTTTTGGCATGATATTAAGTTTCCAAAGCTTTGATTTAAGGACTGGGTCTGCATGAGCTAGAGATTGTACATCATAATTAAGTATTTTGAGCTTGATGGAAAGCTAACCAATAGCCAGATTTAACATAATATTCTTCTGATTTTTTATAACCCCAGACAATAGTATATATCCGCAACTTAATTTAATTTGAGAAAGGTATATATATCTTCTGTGCTAAACTTGCCTCATCAGATGTTAAAGAGTTCGTGCAGAGCATCCAAGTCCCAGATTCGAATATTTTTTGCCATTTTAATCAACGCATCGACAGAGAGATCATCATTGACTCCTGTATTCTCAGCTGGTCTTGGTAAATGATCAGGAAGCCAATTGTCTTTGTAAATACATGTTGCCTTTCCATTCCCAATGAGATGACGAGTTCCTGATTTGAGGAGTTGGAGTCCCACCAAAATCGAAGTCCATCCGTAAGACTGGTTGGTACGAGTTCTTGCTTCCAATATCGAGGAATCTTTGTAATATCGTGCTTCCATTAATCAGTAACAATCGCCATGCTTGCTTGGCAAGCAAAGCATCATTAAAGATAGCAATGTCCCTAAGATTAGGGTTAATTTTTGAAATTTTTGTTTCTTGTTATTCAAAAGAGATCTTTATATAGACATTGATACAATTTAATTATAAGTTATAATTTATAACCATAGTGCAAAACGAAAAAAGAAACACTCTAACATAAAATTAAGATATGAAAACCTAATTCATAAAGTAAAACTCCAAAAATCATTAATCAAACGTCCTTAACATATTCTAAACACTCTAACCATGCATAGTCACATCAGATTTCTTTCATAATTTTATGGAATGATTCACATTTCCATTTGACTTTAATCAGTCGATATCCATCTCTCACAATATCTGCTAAAGCTCCTTTACTCTCTTCCTTGCTAACTCCACATAGCTTTGCCAAAAGCAAAAGCCCACAAGGCAACTATATACGGGAAAAACAACTCACCAGAGGGATGAAAACCGATAACAAGATATTTTGTAGAAGTAAAAGAATCAATCAACCGCGAAGCAGCATTCCACTAGCTACCCACAGTTCCTTAAGATCAAACATATCACAGGGAAACAATTTGAGAAAGAACATTCTCTAAAACACAATAATCAGGGCACAAAGATGTATGCCAATGAGGAAGCATATAAAGACTCAAATTGAAACACCTACGCAGCTACACTATAATCCCACAAACGCTTCAAAATAACAGGAACATTTGGAGAGCATATAAGAGACATGTAGAACTCGACAGCTAAAAAAAAAAATTAATCGATCAGTCACAATGATATGATTGACCCGTTTGGTTCTTCACATGACCGGTTCTATCCTAGTAACCGAAGCAATATAGTTATGCACATTATCAATTTGAAAGTCTAAATTTTGTTTAACCGCGTATCTAATCTAGTTCACATATGAATCTGAATCTATTGAATCATACATTCTCTATTGAATAATTCAAAGTTTGAACTTCAAACTGCCAAAAAAATAATATTAAAAACCACAACTAAACGATAATGAAAAAACAAATGATCCGGTCTTCACCGAATCTACATAGGATTATTCAAAATCGAAAAACTTTCACCTAACTAAACTAACCGGTACCCAGACTCTCACACCCACTCACGGTTTAAGCTCAAACTAACTAGAACCAGATCAAAATCCAAAACTTCTAAATTCTAACCGTACCTAATTCCGGTTAAACCAGACCCGCAGAACCCTAGGATGATCGGATGGAAGGATTGAAGATCTGACCAACAAACAAAACAGTTCCAGTTTTGTCTTCCTTCATTAAGAACAGGAATGGATGATCTGCCACAAAATCCATATATTTTGGAATTCCCCCAAAAGCGGTTGCAAAACTGGCAGCAGCAGCTTCAGTGCCTTCTTCATCAATCTCAACAAAAGCTTTATGGCACAATGGCACTGATTGCAATCCCAAGTCTTGGTTGCTTAAACAGTATTCGATCTTAAACTTTGGGATTCTGAATTGATCAACATGTACTTTGAACCTTGGAACGTGACTATCCAAGAATCCTGAAGTAGATGCCATTGTCTTCACAAGATCATCTAAGCCGTTGTTCTTGTCCGGAAGATAGAAATACATTGAGAAGCTGCTATAGGTAGTAGCATCACCTCCTTGTCCGAAAGGGTTTCGGAAGCTGCTTACTTGTCCAAAAGAGAAGCCGGTGCCTTGTCCAAGAGGGAAGCCACGATTAGTACCATCACCGCCTTGTCGATAAGGTAGCCTGAGGACCTTGAAACCATCATAAGCCTGTATGTATTGTGACTTACGGCTGCTCATGAATGGCACAGACACTGAGGTTCCATTAAGAAGGTGAAATTCTCCGTCTCTCGTATAAGACTTGTCGAATTGATCCTCCCATGCTCCTTTGAAGTACAATGCGTTTCCATAAACACCATCGGTTTCGTATGTAATGGATCCAGGAGGAAGAAGATCCTTGATGAGACCATTGGTGTGATCTTGAGCCCATTTGTTCAGCTCTATACGCATTTCTTCAGGCTTGTTTCTGAAGTCTACGCGACCAAAAGCAGCCTAGAAGAAACTCTCAAAGAGATCCTTGAACGATGGATCAATCGGTAGGGTTTGCTCGATCCAGACGCCATTGACCGACGAGATCTTTGGACCACCGTTCGCGCTACGGTCAGCAAAGACAACGGAAACAACCTTGCTGAACACGGCATTGAGCTCATCGATACAAGACGACTTCAAGAAGGAGAGGATCTGCTCGGATATGAAATTACCGCCCGGACCAGAGACAGCCATTGTGAGCGCGACGTTTATCGATGCATGTGAGAAAACGATGTTACAGTGTTTCGCTTTAGTAGAGAAGACATAATTCGAAAGGATCAAGGCTGCGTCGCTTTGCTTCTTTATGGCTCCTGCTACATCAAAGGTTCCTGATGAATTCATTGTGCGGCTTTTTGGTTATATCAAAGACCTAACTTCGAAAAGACTTAAATATAAAGCACGAACAGATTCCTTTTTAGGATTGGATCCGATTAAGTAGTAGTCGGTTGTATTAATTTTCCTTTATTAATTTTTTTCCTTCTATTATACCGTTTTTCCTTTTTTTTTTTTGGTAGGAAACTGAGAGAGAGTCTCTCAGGCTTTTATTAAAGAATTAAAAAATCATAAACATCGTTTTTCCTTTTTAATTTTGTTTTTCTTTGTCATTTTAAGAGTTAAATTTACTTTTTATATATCAGTTATATATATATTATAATTTCTCTTTTTTTCATAACTTTTTATTCAACAATATAATTTTATTATTTTTAAATTATATATTTTTATTATTCCTATGCTTTAATATTTTTATCCTTAATCTTTTTTACTTCTTTTGAATTGTTAACTAAATTTGTGTAATTTTTTTTCCTTTTGTATATATACTTTCTATTTTTCAATAAAATTATTCTTATTATGTGTGTTCAAATCTATTTGAAAAATATATTTTATTTTAACATTTATAGAACTGACACAACTTATTATTTTATTTTTTGAATCTAATGTTAAATTATACTCAGAAAAAATATATACTTTTTACAGAACTGTTTGTGAACTTTAATTCAACGGAATATAATCAAAATTGCAGGATTTCCAACTCTCATGGAAATTGTCGGGTTCCAAACCAAACCCGCAATCCGTCTTCGTATCTCTTCACCCCCGGTCTTCTCATCGTGCTAAGCCGATTCCTTATCGCTATGTCGACGTTTTTGAGCAGCTGATTACAGAGAAGCGGCTGTTCCCCATGTTTAGGGTTTCGTTCACTCCAAATCGCATGAACAGAGGCTTGAAAGGCATATCTCACGATAAAAGTTGTAGTTTCGGTTCCCACCGGATGAGAAAGCATACTTACAATTACTGTCCACTCCTCCGATGACTTTAGGACTCCTCTCGTTCGCTTACTCCACAATTTCTTCGTGTATGGGCACTTGAAAAACAAATGCTCCCTCGTTTCTCTTGGCTCGTCACAAAAGTAGCATCCTATGTTCATGTTCTGGCCCCATCTCTCCATCAACTAACACAACTTAACATATCTTTGTCCAGCAGCTTCAAAAGAATTACCTGAACTGAACTCCATTGATCTTTGTTGCAGTTCTAAGACAAAGCTACCTTTGTTCTGTCCTTTATACTTTAATTTCTCCTGCAAGCACAAAATGCCCTGTTGAAACACAATTTTAAGACATGTTACTCATATGTCAAAGTTAGAGTTTGGTTGAGAAATGTTTATCCAATGTTTATTGCTCCAAAGACATAAAATGGGTATAGCGGATATTGTGGAGAAGTCTTGATAAGGTTCAAGACCTTAGAACAATTGGAGTATAGAGTGAACCTAAACTAATTAAGCCATGCGCGCACGCCAAGCCGAGACAAGATGGGCTCGGGCTTGGTTCGAGTTTGAGTGTGGGTTTGGGCATATGGGCCTCGGTCCAAGAACCTGTTTCTTGCTTTTGGTTTTGTTTTTGGTATCTGATCAATACTGAAATTAATTCTGTCAGAAAACATTAAGGTGTCATAATCAATTTAGCAATTGATGGCAAAATTCTGTAACTCTTTTTTTTTCCTTATTGCTCAATTTAATTGAGAAATAAATCTCCATATATTTTTAGACTATAAAATAGTCTATCTCTCTCTCATTCAGAAAATACAACAATTTCGACATTTCCTTTTCATCTTTCTCTATTCATTTTCCTTTGTTTTTCCTGACAGGACAACACATAAAAAGATTTGATAGGTTCTGTTTTCAGTGATGAGAAACAGAAACACATGCAGTTGTATCCTGTGATTCGGAACGCATGCAACCGTCACACTACGAGACGTTTACAGAATTATGGAAATAGTGCCTCGCGTCTGCAATCTGTTTTCTCTTTCCAAATTCTTGTGTCAGTATTTTATGAATATATTGATTTATTTTATGCAAATTACTTTACAATTATTCAATTTTTCCTATTGTAGAATTTGCGTTCTTACAATCTTAATTCTGCAATTTTTGTTTATGTTTAATACATTAACGAAATTAAAAGTGATATTTTGTGAAGTCTTTTTGCCATGAAAAACAGGAATAAGAGAAATTATGGTGATAGAAAATCACTTTTTTTCCATCAGAGTTTTCTTTGTCATGGTTTGATAATTTTACAATTTTATAATATTACTTTTTAGAATTTATACAATTTTTCTGCAGTTTAATTTAATTTTCTGTCTTATAAATTCTGAGAAACACATAAATTCTTTTAATTTTATGCAGTTTAATTTAATTACTTTCTAGAATTTATAGAATTTTTCTGTCTTATAATATTTCTTGAGATTTAATCTGATCAAATTCTATTTTTTCCAGATTCGTTTGTTTTGATGAGAACAGTTGTGCATGGATATTTATGTTCATCATTTGAACATATTATAGAATAGGTCATGCAGGTATTTTTTTTTTATTATTATCGCTTGAATATTGCTTGATTTAATCCGTTGCAATTCTTTGCCGTCTTTTTGCAGTTTTGCTAGTTATTCGATCTAATTTATTATTGCAATTTTTTTGCATTAGATTCGTGATTTGCTAAGCTTCTGATCAGTTACGTTTTCTGAAAAAAAAATTTGCATGTTTTTTTTTGTACTTAAAAGAAAGCGTTATTTGACAAAAACATGTTATTGCTTTTGACCTTAATTACCGATTTAAGGATTGATCTGGTCAACTTGCTTTTGGTTTCAATGTGATTCAGATTTGCGATTATTGTAATGAAAAACGTTAGCACAAGTAATAGCTTTGATTTCTGTAGAATAATTTACTAATTTCTCTTCAGACATATTACTTTATTGGACATTAATATGGGTAATATGCAATTGAATGGTATATTTCTGTTCATTTGGATTTTTAAATTGCATATTTATTGTCTTTGCTTTATATTAAATAATTAATTTTGAAATTTGTTTAAACTCTGAAATTTATATTTATTTAATTTTATATTGCTGAGTATATATTGGATTGAACTTCTAAATTATTGTGTTAATATACTAATTAAAAATGATGTTAAGTTGTTTGGCATAAGAAAAAAGGGAACTTAAATGTTCCATTGAAAGCCACACCAGCTTCCAAATTAAAGCAAAATGCTCAAGAGAAGTTCAATGACAAATTGAAAATGTCACAAGTGTGGCATATATAATGGGTCATTATACTGACACATGTCATAAAATTGCTTACGAATGTAGTAGTAAGATTGACTATGCAAAGACAATGAATAATCTCAGATCAAGTTGACTGAAACTGGCATGTATATTGCAATTTCTGAAGTCAACATGGTTGAAAATATCCAGATAGAATGGTGGCATTGCTACCACTATTGACGTCTAATGCGATAAATGTGAATAATTGCTAAAAGGGAAGAATGTGACTTTGAAAGGTCAAATTAGACAAGATGGAAACTGAAAACCAGCTTGAAAAAACTATGAAAATAGTTATACATGATAAAAGAGACAAGTTTGTTTAGAATTATGGTATTTTTTAGAGAATTGAGATTATTCGTCAAAAACTGCTCTTTATTCACTCTAATGGAGTTAAAAAATAATATTATGAGCTCTTAGTGAGATGATGAATGCAAGGATGCATGATTCTGAGTTATCTCAGGAAATGTGGGGGGGGGGGGGGGGGGGGGGGGGAAGCGATGCTAATATCACATATGGTCATTGGCAAGATGTCATATGAACTTTGGAGAGATAAAATACTTGTATATTCAAATATTTTAATTTATTTTTCTATGTATTTCTGTTGCTAATTATTAAATAACTCTCATATTTTCAATTTTTTTAATTTTTTGATATTATATGCTTTAATTATCACATATAGTCATTGGCAAGATGTCATATGAACTTTGGAGAGATAAAATACTTGTATATTCAAATATTTTAATTTATTTTTCTATGTATTTCTGTTGCTAATTATTAAATAACTATCATATTTTCAATTTTTTTTTAATTTTTTGATATTATATGCTTTAATTATCACATATAGTCATTGGCAAGATGTCATATGAACTTTGGAGAGATAAAATACTTGTATATTCAAATATTTTAATTTATTTTTCTATGTATTTCTGTTGCTAATTATTAAATAACTCTCATATTTTCAAATTTTTTTAATTTTTTGATATTAGATGCTTTAATTATTTTTAGGAAATGATTTTTGAATGTATGATTTAGTTGCTAATGTGTATATATGTTAATGGGGTTTCAAAGTTTTTTCTAATAATATTCATAGCAGTTTTTTAAGAATTATTAATCAAAATATGAAAATGTAATAATTTCATTTAGTGCAATACTTTTTCTGTTCAGTTTTTTTCTTTTATAGAATTTAAGTAAATCTATTATTTTATCTAATAAGTTAACAAATTTTTTTTAAAAAAAGTTTATTTTTAATTTCTATGTAAGAACTGAATACTATATTCTTATTTTACGATAGGAGATAGTTAGTACCTATAAAATATCTACTGAATCTATGTTAAATTTGAAGGTTTTTGATTTATAAGAATGTATTTTTCGCTTAAAAATGTCCGGCTGCTCAAAAATCATTCTATTATTTGTGAAGTAAAAAGCTGATGTGTCATCCTCTCGCTTTTTCTAGGCTTTTCGATTTTTTTTTAATTAGTTATCGTGGCTTTTTCTTTTGTTCTAATTGGTCGAGCGTCCAGTCAGCCGCTGACTCATTAAAATCCGTTAAGACCTATGCCCAAGCGAAACAGGCTTTTAACGGGTTTCGGTTAGTGATTTTCTGTTGGGCTGTTGCGTGGATTGCATTGGAGGCCCGGCTGTTGGGCTGTTGCGTTTGTAATTCGGGGTATTATAAAACGCGCGTCGTTTAGTTTGGTGTTTGTTTTATCGGTTGTTATCGTGAGTTAAAACAAAAATAAAAAGGCCAAATGTTTTAGAAAATCAAAACGGTGTCGTTTAGATCGGTCATATGAAACAAAAATATCTTTATCGTTTGTAAGTGTTCTGTGGAATCCGATTTTGTAGCATGTATCTTGATCCCATCCGAATAAGTAGTCTTTATCGTGTATATTAAATGAAATAAAAAATATGAGATAAGCTTGTGTTTATGTTTCTTATCATACAAATTAATTATTTTAAAAAGTTAAAGATAAACTCTTGCTTGTATTTATCGGATTATAAAACAATGGCATATTTTACGAGACCTATCGTTAGAAAGCTATATATATACCCTCCTTGGCTTTAGCTATCTCCTCCTCACCACTTTTTTTTTTAGATCTGTTCGTTTTTTGACTGCTTTGTGCGTGGTTTGTCTTGCAGGGATTATAGGAATGTTCTCTACTTTTTATATTTATTTTGTGCGTATTCTATTCTCCTTTTTATGTTTGTGTCGTGTAATCTCTTATATGACAGGTTTTGTCTTCCATCACGGTTTCCATCGGGTATGTTTTCCTGTTCTGTTATCTCTTTCTTTTCGGCCTTTGTTTTGGTTGTCTGTGTCTTTTCTTTGCTTACGTTCTTTTAATTAATTATGTATATCGTATTGTGTTGTACATGTTCTGTTTTGCAGGTCCTAGGTATGTTTTTACTTTTTTTTTTTTTTATTTAGGTCATCGTATCTAATTATGCAGCTTATTATTTCTAAAATTTATGTTTTGTTTGCAGGTTTTGCAGGTTTTAATTATAGCTTATATTGTTTCGATTTATTGTTTTGAGTTTGTAATGGAATGAATATTTTTGGATTATTCTTTCGTTTTGATTCATTAGTTGATTCACTTCTTGTGATTTACTTTTTTTTTATAGACAAAGCAGGTTTTGAAGAAGTTCTGAGTTTCAGAACCTGCAACAAACAAAGGAGGAGAAGAATAAGACTTGGAGGGTATGTGATTATTCTTATTGTTTATTCTTTTTGGATTATTCTTTCGTTTTGATTCATTATTCTTATTGTTTGCTTTGTCTGTTTTGACAGTTTGATCATATGGGCATTCTAATACGATGTTTCGAAATCCCTTTGGAAAAAGATACGTAAGGATGAAATCTCATGGGAAGCTCATTAAATCTGCTTATGTTTGATAGGAAGTTTCAGGTATCAATCTTAAGTCTGAAAAATAAATAAAACTCTGGCTTTCGAATTTATTAAGATGGTTATGTTGTTGTTTGGTAAAGCTATATATATATTTAAAAGAAAGATGGAGTCATGTTATTTGTATTAGCATTGAAAATAGGATAAAGCTCATCGAAGAATTCCGGAAGGCTGATGTGGTGATTCTGACATATGTTTGTGATCAACCTGCAACACTGATCGCTCGGGTAACCATGTTATAGCATACTGGTCAAGCATGTTGGAACTGGTTGAAATCTATTGGGTGTCAGTAGTTCTCAATTTAATAGCATAGGTCAATAAGCCTGATCAAAATGCTAAAACTTGACAGTTCGATTTTGGGTGCATCCGAAGGCTGCTAACTTTTTCTTTGTTTCCAGCCAATGGGGAGATGACTTCCGGCCAGACTACAGGGAACTGGGATGTCTCAAACAGAAGTTTCCCCGTGTTCCTGTGATGGCTCTTACAGCCACGGCAACTGAATTAGTCTGTCAGGTAACAACCATCGCCATGACTAGATCGTCTTGAAATTCATTGGAACGGATTAAGAGCTTTGAGGATTCCCATTGCTTCAGCTCTTAATTAATTTCAGAACACATTCCCACTTGCACAATTTGGTAAATATGTTTAGTTCATCATGAACTGAAGGCCTTTGGATCCCCATTTTTGAATTCGTTCTTTTCCTCACGACAGGATGTACTAAAAAGTCTGGGTATCCCCAGGGCTCCCGTTCTCAAGATGAGCTTTGATAGAACCAATTTGAAGTACGAGGTGATCAACAAGACCAAGGAGCCACTGAAACAGCTGCAAGAGGTGCTAAGAGACTGGTTCAAGGATTAGACTGGGATCGTTTACTGTCTCTCCAAAAGCGAATGTGTTGATGTTGCAAAGTTCCTGAACGAGAAATGCAAAGTGAAGACTGTTTGTTACCACGCTGGTATGCGTTCGAAACAGAGAGTTGATGTTCAGAGGAAATGGCAAACAGGGGATATCCGGATTGTTTGTGCGACCATTGCATTTGGGATGGGAATAGACAAAGCAGACGTGGTAAGTCAAGCCTGTTCTTAGTTGTTGCAGCTTTATTGCTATCGGTTTTTGGTGCAGCGTTTCGTTATACACAACACGTTGTCGAAAGCGATAGAAAGCTACTGCCAAGAGTCAGGTAGAGCATGAAGGGACGGGATTCAAGTGCATTGCATTTGCTTGTACCAGAAGAAAGATTTTAGCAGAGTCGTCTGCATGCTGCGTAACGGCCAGGGCAGAAACATGGATAGATTCAAGTCAGCTATGGCTCAGGCGAAGAAGATGCAGCAATACTGTGAGCTTAAGCTAATATCGCTAAAAATGCAAGACTGAAAATCAACATTTACTTTCAATATTATGTTTTACAAGTCTTAATCTATGAATGTTTCAGACAGAATGCAGAAGACAGATGTTACTGGAGTACTCTGGAGAGTCATTCGAGCGTTGGTTAGTTATTGATTTTTTTACTAAATGTATTTTTTTATATTGGTGCTCTTTAGTTCTTGATTTATTAGTGATTTTATAATGTGATATGTATTATGTTTCTTGATATATTTTTCTAATATCGTGTCCATATAGTATGACTTTTTATTTTGGTATTTCTGCTGATTGTATGCGCTTTACTTTTTTAAGGGTTTTATATATTCTCGAATTGCTTATGTGATTATCCCGTGATTTATGTTATGTTTGCAGATTTTTTAAAATTATGGTCTGTGGTATAAATGTTGATCATGTAAGATTTTTTGCTATCTCTAAGTTTAGTTTATACTTCTAAGTCTCTTACTAATTTATATGGCTTTTAGGAGTTAAAAAAAAATTATACGATTTTTGGAGTAGTTTTGAATTTTATTACGTGTGTTGTAATTAATGGTTATATTATTAATATGTAACGAATAATGGTGGATCCGATGAGGTTTTGATTATAGTTTCTGTTGTCATCGATTTTTTAAGTTTATAATGGAAATGATATTCTTGGATTCTTCGTTAGTTATAAAGGTTTCATCCCATTGTGGTTTTTTTTCCGTCTAAAATGATTTTATTGATAGCATAAAATTACATAGTTTGGATACACAAGATTTGAGACACAAATCCTTACATGCAATAAATACAGACTAGATGGATACAATCGTTTTTCGCAAATATGGGAAGTTGTTGCTTCGATGATGGAGTGGGTTAACCCTGCTTTCTTAACGTAAGCCTTACAGGCAATCAGACTATGTCTCATAGGTTCCCCCTTCATATACTTGATATTGATGGCTAACAGCATATAACTGAGACTCCAAAATGCTTTTAGCATTACCTTTAATTTTTGACGTGGTTTTGATGTCGTTGTAAGAACATCTGACTCTGGTTGAAACAGGAAAAAAGATCTGCTTGATGTATTGTGCATTTCCTTTACCCCCTCCTGCATATGTGGTATCATCCCTGTTGCCATTTCGAGCTCCGTTTCAGCCCAATAATTCCATGGTGGTTTCCGTGTCGGTCGACATTTACATATCAAATCCGAAGGGATTTGTGATGATCTTCGGAACGTCCTCCACAGTAGATCATGACGCCCGGGAACTATCACATAACTAACAAATGTTAGTAACACAAGACACCCGCCAACAATGCCGGGAAATAACGCAAACGCCTGACATTGGAAAGCAACGGTTGATTCGAAATCGCCATTGACGAAACATGTATTCCGAAAACCGAACATGGTAGAGAAATAAGGAGATATCAAATGCATCCACAAGAGATTCACGGAAACACAGTGGATCATCCATAACATGCGGTGATAAACATTTTATTTTGGATTAGAAACTGAAATTATGAAAAAGAAAAACCAAAAGAAAGGAAGAACATGGCCGACGCCGGAGTCGACGCCGGCCGGAAACGCAAAACTTGGTGTTGACGAACTGTAGAGTAACTGTCAACAAGATCGCCTTGAGAGAAGGCGACGGTTACGTTTTTTTCCATTGTGGTTTATCTTCTATGGATTGTAGTAGATTTAAAAAGTAAAGAATAAAAAAAATCTATAGTCTGTTAAGTCGTATCACTTCTATAATGCATGACAATCACATAATGGCATAATAGAAAATCAGCTTGACAAAAAAAAAAAGGCATAATAGAAAATCATAAAAGTAAAGTTGGTAAAGGATTATGATGACAGGTAAGAAAATGATTCCACAAAAAAAAGACCATAAATGTCGTTTATAAAGAAATTTTTGAGAGCATTTTTTTTTTTTGAAATAATTTTTTTTTTTTGAAATAATTTTTGAGAGCATTGAGATATCGAAATAATTCTCATTGCTTTATGCTTCTGGTTTTATCTTTTGTATTTTATTTACAAGTATTTTGGCTAATGCTTAAGACTTATTTTTTTTTAAAAGTAGAAATGGGTCAAAATGACCCATTTTCAAACATTAATGTTTGAAATGACCCATCCAAAAGGAAAATGTTGGAAATGACCCATATTTTTAGGCGGAGAAAGGGCAGAGAAAGGGCAGAGTACTGTACACAAATTTTGTTTGGGTTCACTGTTCCCTAAGGGGGTTGAGTTTAGTTTTCCTTAAAGGGTAAAGGCGTAATTTGACAAAAAGAGGTCATTTCACAAATTTTTCTTTTCGGTGGGTCTCTTTTCACATTAATGTCTCAAAAGAGGTCACTGTAGAAAATCTCTCTTTTAAAATGGTGTTTTATCTATTTTTTGTTTAAGTTATTTTTAAGGAATTTAAGAACTTTATTTTTTCTTTTTGTATTATTAGATTGTTTGTATATTCATAAAATAAGACAAGTATTTCATCATTTTAATATGCGTAAAACTTGACTATAAGAAAAGAAAAAAATTTGGAGTAGAAGCAAAGAGGAGAGGAAACAAGGAAGAGGATAAACAAAGATGAGAAGAAGCAAAAAAATATTACTGCATTAGATTATTATTATTTTTTTCTTACATGATTTTCATTGTAAGAAATGAAATTATTATAAACTAAAATAATATATATATATATAATACAATTTACAATTTACAATATATATATAATTTTACTTAAGTTGATTTTAATGTTTTTACTTAACTTGCAGGTGTATTGGCCCACACAAAAAAAGAAAAAGTTTTAGGAGTATGGTAGAATCAAAACTCATTTCTTTACTTACAGAGTTAAAAGAATGTGTTGTTCGACGGATTTGTCGAAATTCCATAGAAGTTTTTCTCAATTTTAAATTCACCTGAAAACACTCAAATACGTTGCAGAACTATCCATTGCGTACGCATCTATTGATTTATTCAGTTTCTCGGAAAATCGATGGACATGCCACAACGATAATGGAAAAAATGTTACAAAAACGAAAATATATGTGTGATCAATTTTATAGTAATTCATGATTATTTTTATGTATGAAAGAGAAGGAAGCAAGAAGGAGAAACGAAGGATAAGAAGGAGAAGAAGCAAGGAGGAGGTGCAAGGAGGATGATCAAGGACCAGAAGCAAGGAAGAGAAACGAAGAGAAGAAGCAAGGAGGAGGAGTAAGGACGAGGAGCAAGGAGGCAAGGAGGAGAAGCAAGGAGGAGAACAAGGAGTTTGAGCAAGGAGGAGAAACAACGAGAACGAGCAAGGAAGAGAAACAATGAGGAGAAGCAAGGAGGAGAAACGAGGAAGAGGAGAAGCAAGCATAAGCAAGAAGATATAATACTGCATTAGATTATTTGCTTTTTTTAAAATGATTTTCATATTAAAAAAATGAAATTATTGTAAACTAAAATAATATCATATAAAAAATGAAATTAATTGCAAACTAAAATGATAAATTGTTTTTTTTTTTTACTTAGTCTGCAAATGTATTGGCCCGTAAAAAAATAAATAGAAAGAGTCTTAAGAGTTTGGTAGATCCAAAACTCATTTTTTACCTACAGAGTTACAAGAATGTGTTGTTCGACGAATTTGTCGAACTTCCATCAAAGTTTTTCTCAACTTTAAATGCACCTGCAAAATACTCAAGAACGTAACAAAACTATCCACTGCTAACATATCTATTGATTTATTCAGTTTCTCAAATAACCAATGGATTGATGCCTTATTGTTTATAAGAAAATGTTAGAAAAACGAGAATTTATGTGCGATCTATTTTTTTTTTTAAACTGATATTACATATGGAGGAGAAGCAAGGAGGAGAGGTCAGAAGGAGAATCCAGGAGGAAGAGCTACATGGAGGGGCGACGAGGAGGGGCAAGGAGGAAAGGAGGAGAAGCCACGAGGAGGAGATTGAGGAGGAGAAGACATGACTATCCACTCGAGTACGTTACAGAACTATTCACTATTTACACATCTATTGTTTTGTTCAGTTACTCGGATCTTACGAGGAAAGCTCAGAGAGAGCCGTAACAAGAGAACCAAAGGGAAACCCCTGTGGCAGGGGGAGCAAGGAGAGGACCTTGTGGGGGAAACCAAGGGAGACCCCTTATAGAGGGGTGGGAAGCCAAGGAAACATAGTGAAAAAATAGTAAGGAAGAAAAAATGGAAGAAGAGGAAGAATATAAGAAGAAGATAAAAATTCAGAATAAGAACAAGAAGAAGGATAAGACAAAAAAAATGCTGTAAGAAATCAAGCAAAGATGATTAGTAGTTTAAAGAAGAAGAAAAAAAAACTAGCTAGATTGAGAAAGAAGAAAAAAAACGGAAGGTAAAGTGGAAGAACAAGAAGATAAGAAAGAATGCAAAGATCTAGCGAAAAAAAAAAAATAGTATGAATAAGAAGTTGGAGAAGACAAAGAATACAAAAATGATGGAGAAAAAAGTTAAAAGATGATTAAAAAGAAGAAAATAGAGATGAAAAGAAAAGGTTGAAAAAGAAAAGAAGAAGACAAAGCATAAGAAGGACAAGATGAGAGAGAAAAAGATGAAGACGAGACGAAAAAAGTCGGAGAAATGTGAAAACAAACAATATGGAGAATGAAGAATTGGATGTGCAAAACTAAGAGTAGTAAAATCAAAAATCAAAGACATTTAAAATGGAGAATAAGTTGAAGCCAAAAGATATAAGAGAAGAAAAAAAACAAGAATAAGTTGATCAAAAATATTAAAAAATAAAGTTACTGGTAATAAAAAGGAAATAAGAAAACACACAGAGAAAAATTGATATAAGTAGATATATAAAAACAATAAATAGACTGAACCATATGAACAATTTTTCATAAGATAAATAACATTAAAGTTAAAGCTAAGTTTATTAATCCTGAAACATAACATATTTGAAACTTTGCTTAATGTAATACTTCATGGACAATACATCAATCATTTAGAGAGTGAGGGAGAGAGAGAGTGAGAGAGAGAGAGAATGAGAGTGAGAGTGAGAGTGAGAGTGAGAGAGAGAATTCAACTGGGGCTCCGACAGCTTGGTGAAACTTCTCATAAGGCCTGGCAGGATCTTGGTCAGACAACCGTGGCTTGGGGATCTTGCGGAACCAAGGCTTGGGGATCTTGCGGACGATTTAGAAAGCCTGAAAGAGGGTTGGAGAGGCCGACAGGGGGTCAAAGAGCCTGAAAAAAGTACTCGGGGAGCTTGACGGGTGACTTAGGGAGAATCTTACGAGGAAAGGTCAGAGAGAGCCGTAACAAGAGAACCAAAGGGAAACCCCTGTGGCAGGGGGAGCAAGGAGAGGACCTTGTGGGGGAAACCAAGGGAGAACCTTATAGAGGGGTGGGAAGCTAAAGAAACATAGTGAAAAAATAGTAAGGAAGAAAAAATGGAAGAAGAGGAAGAATATAAGAAGAAGATAAAAATTCAGAATAATAACAAGAAGAAGGATAAGACAAAAAAAATGCTGTAAGAAATCAAGCAAAGATGATGAGTAGTTTAAAGAAGAAGAAAAAAAAACTAGCTAGATTGAGAGAAAGAAGAAACAAAATGGAAGATAAAGAAGATAAAGTGGAAGAACAACAAGAGATAAGAAAGAATGCAAAGATCTAGCGAAAAAAATAGTATGAATAAGAGGTTGGAGAAGACAAAGAATACAAAAATGATGGAGAAAAAAGTTAAAAGATGATTAAGAAGAAGAAAATAGAGATGAAAACAAAAGGTTGAAAAAGAAAAGAAGAAGACAAAGCATAAGAAGGACAAGATGAGGGAGGAAAAAGATGAAGACCGACGGAAAAAAGTCGGAGAAATATGAAAACAAACAATATGGAGAATGAAGAATTGGATGTGCAAAACTAAGAGTAGCAAAATCAAAAATCAAAGACATTTAATATGGAGAATAAGTTGAAGCCAAAAGATATAAAGAGAAAAAAAAAAAGAATAAGTTGATCAAAAATATTAAAAAATAAAGTTACTGGTAATAAAAAAGAAATAAGAAAACACACAGAGAAAAATTGATATAAGTAGATATATAAAAAAAAAAAAATAGACTGAACCATATGAACAATTTTCCATAAGATAAATAACATAAAGTTAAAGCTAAGTTTATTAATCCTGAAACATAACATATTTGAAACTTTGCTTAATGTAATACTTCATGGACAATACATCAATCATTTAGAGAGAGAGGAAGAGAGAGCGAGAGTGAGAGTGAGAGAGAGAGTGAGAGTGACAGAGAGAATTCAACCGGGGCTCCGACAGCTTGGTGAAACTTCTCATAAAGCCTGGCAGGATCTTGGTCAGACAACCAAGGTTTGGGGATCTTGCGGAACCAAGGCTTGGGGATCTTGCAGAGGATTTAGAAAGCCTGTTATAGAGTTGGAGAGGCCGACAGGAGGTTAAAGAGCCTGAAAAAAGTACTCGGGAATGGTCAGAACACCCATTCTCAATCGGTTTCAGAAGGAACTTCGGCTCCATTGGGGAAGAGGTCCTCTCGCAAAAATCATTAATATGTCGAGTTTCTTTTTGAATGTGAGAGGCTTTAACCACTCAGTCAAACATTCTGTTGTCCATAATTGGATAAATAACAAACATTTCCTAATTGGTGGTTTGTTGGAGAGTCGTGTCAAGGAGAGCAATGCCTCTCAAATTGTTTCAAAAGTTTTTAAAGATTTGTCGTTTTTGGAGAATAATGATTCTCATCATGGGGGTCGTATATGGATCCTCTGGAGGTCCACGGTTCGGGTTACTTCGATTTTTGTTTTCTTATGCTTTGATTATGAACGTTCTATGATAAATATTGTGGGGGTCTAAGCAACTTCTTTTTCAGCAACCTTCATGTGCAATGCTTTGTGTATTGCTTCGAGGAATGTGTTAACTGCGTAATAAAGAGTTGTGGTGAGGTACGTGGAGCAATTCAGGCTTAAAGTGATTTTTGATGCTTGATCAGTGCAGAAAAGAGATCATAGATATTTTTAGGATTTTAGTAATTCAGATACTTTCTCTTTTTCCCCTTTCTTCTCATTTATCAATAGCTTTTTTCTATTTGCAGAAACTCTACTGTCTCTTTGATCCCATTCACTGTGCTTCTAAGATCCAGCAACAAAACCTTTCTTCTCACGATATTGATGTGATTCAACAAAATTTCATCGGTTACTTATTTCAGGTACTTGGTTAGACTATATCTCTTCTTTGTGTCAGAGATCTTGAATGTACTTGGTTTAATATTAAGATTGATTTGTTAAAAAGTTTGTTGTCGTCTTATGCTTTGTTTGATTATTAAATTTGTTTCAGGTGTTTCTTCAACTGTATGTTCATCTATTCATGGCTTTGACATTAAAAATTGGGTTACATGTATAATGTTTAAGTTATTTCTTCTCCATGAGTTCGACATCGGATTTATGTTATTTCTTATTATGTTTTTTATTATTTTTTTAAGTGATATTAAAGAAGAAACTCATACATATTTCTTGGATTATGACATCATTTTTTTGTTGCGCGGGCAAATTCCCTAGTTGATCTTATAAGAAATTTGAAAACTGGTATATGATAAATCATTTGCATTCTTGATATGTGTTTGGACCGGAGGAAACTCGAATTTCTCCTTGTCTGTAGATGTTGTCGCCTCTTATAATAAGGAAAAATTGGATGTACGCCCCAAATCAGGCGTAAAAGAAACATTAACAATGACCTTATGATGTTGTCAAGTTTGATTGATATATTGAAAGTGAAAACACGATTAAACATTAATGTAGCTAACAAATCCAGATGACATAGTGGTATATAATTCTAAGGTTCTGAATATAGTGATATATTTTATGCTTTACTAATGCTCCACGGAACACCATCAGTCGGAAAAGGACACCAATTTTGTTAAATTAAGCATTTTCTGATTCTTTTTAGCATGCATAACTGACAAATTGTTAGAAATTCAGTTAATTAACACAAAGCGTAAAGCTTAATTTAAAGACTGGAGCATTAATCATCAACCACAATCCCATAATGATTATGGCATAATCAAATCATTACGAAGGAGGATTATAGTTCTTGCCATTATTTAAGAAAGCAGAACCATATATTTCTTTGGCAATATATTTGAGGGTTGAATGTATTATATCATTGGATCCATGTAGTCCCAACCTTTGATATGAACCTCTCGTGAAGAGTAAGATCGACGATTTATGGTAGCTTTCTCTTAATCCTAAAAGCAAGTTTCTCTCAAAGATTAAGGTTAATTTTTGAAATTTTTGTTTCTTGTTATTCAAAAGAGATCTTATATAGACATTGATACAATTAATTAAACCATAGTGCAAAAAAGAAAAAAGAAACACTCTAACATAAAATTAAGATATGAAAACCTAATTCATAAAGTAAAACTCCAAAAATCATTAATCAAACAAGTCCTAACATATCCTAAACACTCTAACCA
>VHIU01000420.1:0-62898 GCA_010577795.1 Isatis tinctoria | reverse complement strand
TACCTTATAAAAGCTTAGATAGCATATTTGGGGTCCAAAAAATGTCCTATGAGGTTTCAAAACATAACTATTTTCGCAAAACTTCTTATAAAGATAGAACGCGAAGCATGGGATACAAGTTTGTGTTCCAAAAGAGCACTTAAATGTGTACCTTATAAAAGCTTAGATAGCATATTTAGGGTCCAAAAAATGTCATATGAGGTTTCACAACATAACTATTTTCGCAAAACTTCTTATATAGATAGAACGCGAAGCAAGTGATACAAGTTTGTGTTCGAAAAGAGCACTTTATTGTGTACCTTATAAAAGCTTAGATAGCATATTTGGGGTCCAAAAAATGTCCTATGAGGTTTCTAAACATAACTATTTTCGCAAAACTTCTTATAAAGATAGAACGCGAAGCATGGGATACAAGTTTGTGTTCCAAAAGAGCACTTAAATGTGTACCTTATAAAAGTTTAGATAGCATATTTAGGGTCCAAAAAATGTCATATGAGGTTTCACAACATAACTATTTTCGCAAAACTTCTTATATAGATAGAACGCGAAGCAAGTGATACAAGTTTGTGTTCGAAAAGAGCACTTTATTGTGTACCTTATAAAAGCTTAGATAGCATATTTGGGGTCCAAAAATGTCCTATGAGGTTTCTAAACATAACTATTTTCGCAAAACTTCTTATAAAGATAGAACGCGAAGCATGGGATACAAGTTTGTGTTCCAAAAGAGCACTTTAATGTGTACCTTATAAAAGCTTAGATAGCATATTTGGGGTCCAAAAAATGTCCTTAGAGGTTTCACAACATAACTATTTTCCCAAAACTTCTTATATAGATAGAACGCGAAGCATGTGATACAAGTTTGTGTTCGAAAAGAGCACCTTATTGTGTACCTTATAAAAGCTTAGATAGCATATTTGGGGTCCAAAAAATGTCATATGAGATTTCACAACATAACTATTTTCGCAAAACTTCTTATATAGATAGAACGCGAAGCAAGTGATACAAGTTTGTGTTCGAAAAGAGCACTTTATTGTGTACCTTATAAAAGCTTAGATAGCATATTTGGGGTCCAAAAAATGTCATATGAGGTTTCACAACATAACTATTTTCCCAAAACTTCTTATATAGATAGAACGCGAAGCATGTGATACAAGTTTGTGTTCGAAAAGAGCACTTTAATGTGTACCTTATAAAAGCTTAGATAGCATATTTGGGGTCCAAAAAATGTCCTATGAGGTTTCAAAACATAACTATTTTCGCAAAACTTCTTAAAGATAGAACGCGAAGCATGGGATACAAGTTTGTGTCCAAAGAGCACTTTAGTGTGTACCTTATAAAAGCTTAGATAGCATATTTGGGGTCCAAAAAATGTCTATTGAGGTTTCTAAACATAACTATTTTCGCAAAACTTCTTATAAAGATAGACGCGAAGCATGGGATACAAGTTTGTGTTCCAAAAGAGCACTTTAATGTGTACCTTAAAAAGCTTAGATAGCATATTTGGGTCCAAAAAATGTCCTATGAGGTTTCAAAACATAACTATTTTCAGAAAACTCTTATAAAGATAGAACGCGAAGCATGGGATACAAGTTTGTGTTCCAAAAGAGCACTTTAATGTGTACCTTATAAAAGCTTAGATAGCATATTTAGGGTCCAAAAATGTCATATGAGGTTTCACAACATAACTATTTTCGCAAAACTTCTTATAATAGATAGAACGCGAAGCAAGTGATACAAGTTTGTGTTCGAAAAGAGCACTTTATTGTGTACCTTATAAAGCTTAGAAAGCATATTTGGGGTCCAAAAAATGACCTATGAGGTTTCTAAACAAAACTATTTTCGAAAAACTTCTTATAAAGATAGAACGCGAAGCATGGGATACAAGTTTGTGTTCCAAAAGAGCACCTTTGTGTACCTTATAAAGGCTTAGATAGCATATTTGGGTCCAAAAAATGTCATATGAGTTCACAACATAACTATTTTCGCAAAACTTCTTACTAAGATAGAACGCGAAGCAAGTGTTACAAGTTGTGTTCGAAAAGAGCACTTGATGTGTACTTATAAAAGCTTAGATAGCATATTTGGGTCCAAAAATGTCATATGAGGGTTCACAACATAACTATTTTCCCGAAACTTCTTATATATAGAAAGACGCGAAGCATGTGATACAAGTTTTTGTTCGAAAAGAGCACCTTATTGTGTACCTTATAAAAGCTTAGATAGCATATTTGGGGTCCAAAAAATGTCCTTAGAGGGTTCACAGCTCATATACTATTTTCCCAAAACTTCTTATATAGAAGAACGCGAAGCATGTGATACAAGTTTGTGTTCGAAAAGAGCACCTTATTGTGTACCTTATAAAAGCTTAGATAGCATATTTGGGGTCCAAAAAATGTCATATGAGGTTTCACAACATAACTATTTTCGCAAAACTTCATATATAGATAGAACGCGAAGCAAGTGATACAAGTTTGTGTTCGAAAAGAGCACTTTATTGTGTACCTCATAAAAGCTTAGATAGCATATTTGGGGTCCAAAAAATGTCATATGACATTTCACAACATAACTATTTTCCCAAAACTTCTTATATAGATAGAACGCGAAGCATGTGATACAAGTTTGTTTTCGAAAAGAGCACTTTATTGTGTACCTTATAAAAGCTTAGATAGCATATTTGGGGTCCAAAAAATGTCCTATGAGGTTTCTAAACATAACTATTTTCGCAAAACTTCTTATAAAGATAGAACGCGAAGCATGGGATACAAGTTTGTGTTCGAAAAGAGCACTTTAATGTGTACCTTATAAAAGCTTAGATAGCATATTTGGGGTCCAAAAAATGTCCTATGAGGTTTCAAAACATAACTATTTTCGCAAAACTTCTTATAAAGATAGAACGCGAAGCATGGGATACAAGTTTGTGTTCCAAAAGAGCACTTTATGTGTACCTTATAAAAGCTTAGATAGCATATTGGGGTCCAAAAATGTCATATGAGGTTTCACAACATAACTATTTTCCCAAAACTTCTTATATAGATAGAAGCGAAGCATGTAATACGTTTGTGTTCGAAAAGAGCACTTTATTGTGTACCTTATAAAGCTTAGATAGCATATTTGGGGTCCAAAAAAAGTCCTATGAGGTTTCCAAACATAACTATTTTCGCAAAACTTCTTATAAAGATAGAACGCGAAGCATGGGATACAAGTTTGTGTTCCAAAAGAGCACTTAATGTGTACCTTATAAAAGCTTAGATAGCATATTTGGGATCCAAAAAATGTCATGAGGTTTCAAAACATAACTATTTTCAGAAAACTTCTATAAAGATAGAACGCGAAGCATGGGATACAAGTTGTGTTCCAAAGAGCACTTTAATGTGTACCTTATAAAAGCTTAGATAGCATATTTAGGGTCCAAAAAATGTCATATGAGGTTTCACAACATAACTATTTTCGCAAAACTCTTATATAGATAGAACGCGAAGCAAGTGATACCAGTTTGTGTTCGAAAAGAGCACTTTAGTGTGTACCTTATAAAAGCTTAGATAGCATATTTGGGGTCCAAAAAATGACCTATGAGGTTTCTAAACAAAAATATTTTCGAAAAACTTCTTATAAAGATAGAACGCGAAGCATGGCTACAAGTTGTGTTCCAAAAGAGCACTTTATGTGTACCTAAAAAGCTTCAATAGCTATTGGGGTCCAAAAATGTCATATGAGGTTTCACAACATAACTATTTTCGAAAAACTTCTTATATAGATAGAACGCGAAGCAGTGATACAAGTTTGTATTCGAAAAGAGCACTTTATTGTGTACCTTATAAAAGCTATATAGCATATTTGGGGTCCAAAAAATGTCCTATGAGGTTTCTAAACAAAACAATTTTCGGGCAAACTTTCTTATAAGAAGAGAACGCTGTTGGTCGAAATCCCCTCCTCGAAGATTGACGGAACGAAAAGACAAGGACAAGACCAAATGAACCTATCCCGAACATGGAACGACGAGCTAAGCAAACTGCCCACGATCCGTCCAGGAAGCCAACCGCGGCTGGACATGGCCAGCCGCCGGGTCCTCTTTCACCAACGGCCGGCAGCTGGACAAGTGCCAGCTGCCGGATCTCCCTTCGTCCGTGGCCGGCGGCTGGGATGAGGCCAGCCGCGGATCTCCCTTCGTCCGTGGCCGGCGGCTGGGATGAAGCCAGCCGCCGGATCTCCCTTCGTCCGTGGCCGGCGGCTGGGATGAGGCCAGCCGCCGGATCTCCCTTCGTCCGTGGCCGGCGGCTGGGATGAGGAGCCAGCCGCCGGATCTCCCCTCGTCCGTGGCCGGCGGCTGGGATGAGGCCAGCCGCCGGATCTCTTCTCGTCCGTGGCCGGCGGCTGGCACTTGTCCCAGCCGCCGGGTCTTCATCACATGTCCATGATCATTTCTCAAGTCGAGACTCCTCATCCGAACATCGTCCACTCGACCGACCGTCAACATAACTCAATGCCCGGACCGACCCGAGATCATCCGTTTGCATGTTCTGACTCCAAAGACGTCCATAAACGTTCCCGAAAGACCGTGACGAACGTCCAGCCAGCCGTGGACCAGTCGCCGAGCATACAAGCCAAAGGACCGGCGGCCATCAATACTGAAACCGGCGGCTGGAAGTTCAAATAAAAAACGGGCGGTTCAAATCTCGGAAGTCATAAAACGCTCGGAACACTGTTCACGCGGGAAAAACCGTTGAAAAACATTATTCATCCCGGACAAAGTAAACCGAAAAATCGAACTAAGCTTAAACCGAAATTCGGATTACTATTCACGGTTCACTATTCATCGGGTCACTATTCACCGGCGGGCCGGACTTGGTCAGAATGCGCGGATGGATCACGGAAGACTCTCGGGCCGGAAATCGGGCCCAAAAAGCTTAGGGCGGCGGCTGGAAGGGTAATCTGAAGTCTTAGCCTCCTAGGATTGTCAGTATATATATGTACGTTCATGTAAGGGTAAACCCCATCCAGATCCGAGTATTAGAGTTTTAGCAATTTAAGACTATTCAGCTTTTGCTAATTTCCCTTGTACTTTCGGAAAATATCAATAAAATCTCCCTTTTCATCTTTTTGGCATTTTCGGTCCTTTAGTTCTTTTAAATAGAATTTTCGAGCCCCCATTAAATATAAGTTTTGACAGTGTGAGTTTCGGCTCTCACAGTTTGGCGCCGTCTGTGGGGACGAGAAATATTCTTAACCCTAAGAACGAAAAGGATATCGAACGAAGACAATGACCAGAAGAACTGACGACATCACCAACCAACCAACCGGAGCAGCAACCGGAGTGGGACTTCCGCCATTAGCACGTGGCGGCCGAACCGGAACAACCGCCGCCGGGACATCCACCGACGGAGCAGTCGGAAATCCCGGGACTTCGCCCAGGGCCCTCGCCAGATACGGAATGCCACTCGAAGATCCAGTCATCATGGAAACGGCCAACACCGCCCCGGAGAACGCAGCAATCACCGAACTGCGGAACATGGTAGCCGAAATCGCGGAGCGGCAGAACAGGCAAGAAAGAGCGGCCGCACGAGAAAGAGTGGCTTCCCAAGAACCAGCACACGTCCCCCGGACGTTAGGAGTAAGACGCCTTGTCTTCACCCCGCGAGCAGACCCCACGGGCCGTCAGAATCCAGAAGAACAAACCCCCGTCGGAACAAGGAAAGAGCTATCAGCACCACCCCCGCTGTACCGGAAGAGCACCACTGGGCGAACAGCCGAACGGCCAACTTCCACGGTGACCAACGGCGAGAACTCGAGAGACGTCACGAACAGAGCCGAAAACGAAACTGACGACGAGGCTGGAGATCTGAACGCGGACGAAGAAGACTCCGCTGGATCGAAGAGCAGGAAAAGAGGAACGAGAGGCCAGAGCTAATCAATCCGCTAGCCGAAGGGACGAGCTGGATGAGCTCCGTGCCCGCCTAGAACTCACGACAAGTCAGATGAAGGAGGTAAGGTCGCAGGTCCATAAAGCAACAAGCGCGGCCCCGGAAATCGACCGCGTCCTAGAGGAAACGCAAAAGATCCCGTTCACTTCGAGGATCACTAGCGTCAGACTCTCTGACCCCGGAAAAATCCGAATTCCCTTCTACGACGGGACGACTGATCCGAAGCCCCACATGACAGCCTTCCGCATCGCTATGGACGTGCTAGGTTCAAACCCGAAGAGAGGGACGCAGGATTCTGCCTCCTCTTCGTGGAGCATCTGAAAGGATCAGCCCTGTCGTGGTTCTCGAGGCTAGAGAGAGATTCAATTGATGGTTTCGAGCAGTTGTCGACGGCCTTCTTGAAACATTACTCGTTGTTCATAAGACAGTCGACATCCGACGCGGACCTTTACTCGCTGTCACAGGAACCCGAAGAAAGCCTCCGAGATTTCATCGAAAGGTTTAAGGTGATAGTCTCGAAAATGACGGACTAAGCAACAGTGCCGCGATCAACGCCCTGAAGAAGTCCTTGCTGAAGACTTCGAACTTCCGAAAGGAGATTACCGTAAACCACCAGTAACCATCTAAGATGCTCTCCACCGTGCTTCCAACTTCGTCATCTACGAGGAAGACATGAGGGTCCCAGCTGGAAAGCACCAATCCTCAAAATTGGTCGCCAAAGGCACGGTGCAACCTTCTAACTTTCCAAACGAGAGAAAGTAGGCGAACCAGCCGAGATGAAGAACCCACCCGGGCGGAGCGCATAACTACCAGATAAACACGGAGAGACCGAATAATGAGCGCAACAAGGGACCATGGAATACTGGACTCGACCAGGATTCGACGAAAACGCCTTCTGTACCTTCCACAAGACGAAAGGCCACTCGACCGAAAACTGCAGAACCGTCGGAAGGAGGCTCGCGGCAAAGCTGTTAGCCGGGGAGCTCGGAGAACTGAGTGACCCTCGAGAGTCTCGGAGCTATCGAAAGATTGGCGCCCCGGACGGACGACCCACCAGGACTCCGAACCACGGAACCCCCAAACGAGGGACGGAGACGAAATACCCCAGAAAACGGGAGGTCCAAACGAGACGAGACTACGCCGCCAACAGGATCATCGAGCACGGATATCAGTAGGATCTCAGTACTGCCGGGACACAGTGGCCTCGATAAAAGCGTTCCTGAGAAGAGGAGACAAGGAGTCAAAACCGCAGGAACCGATCACCGAAAACGACGATCGGATCGCTTTTTACGAAAAAGACGCTGAAGGCCTTGACCAACCTCACGATGACCCATTGGTGGTAGAGTTGGATATCAACGACCATGACGTCTCACGAGTCTTGATCGACACCGGAAGTTCGGTGGACGTCATTTTTCGAGAGACGCTTCAAAGGATGAAGGTGGATCCGTCAAAGATAACTCCCAGTCCGAGATCACTGACCGGATTCTCTGGCGAAGTCACAATGACGGATGGAACAATCCAGCTCCCGGTTCGTGCCGGCGGAATCACGAAATCGTTAACTTCGCGGTGGCAAACCACCCCGTAATTTATAACGTGATAATGGGACTCCCTGGATCAATTCAATGCGAGCTATCCCATCAACTTACCATCTCTGCCTGAAGTTCCCGACACCAACGGAATCAAGACCATTTGGGGAAATCAGAGGAGGCTCGGATCTGTTTTCTGGCAGAGCACAAGCTGCGGAATCCGACCATCCTGCAGAGAGGGAACCCGAAGAGGAAGAGTGAAGAAAGTCCCCGAACTGGGAAAGAAAGTAAGCCAAACCGAACAGTTCGAGAAAACGGAGGCTCCGCCCACTCAAACAAACCAAGAAGAGATGAAAACTGCCTCAGAAACCGTCGAAGCTACAACCGACGGTTCCATAACTAAGACTTAACCGTCCTTCCTACAAAAAAAAAAAAAAAAAAAAAAAAAAAACGGAACTACGGTGACTTGATCCCATTTCACGAAGGGTACGTAGGCAGCTCGCTTAAAAAACGAGTTCAGTTGCCCCTCTCTTTAAAAAAGGGGGAGAGTGGGTCCGTATATACATACTCCCAAATTTTTCGCAAAATTTCAAGGAGATGGACATTGGGACTTAGCATCTCATAACACATCCAAAGCTTGAAAAAGTTTCCCGAAAACACCATTCTGACAAACATCGAGACTTAGCATCTCGAAACTTGATCCAGAAACCAAATGAATCCAGAAAACCCGAGGAAAATGAACATTGAGACTCAGTATCTCATAAAACATCTTCAACTTACAAATCAGATGAACATCGAGGCTTAGCATCTCGTAACTCATCCAAGACCACCAATCAAGATACTTCTCCCGAATACTTAAGTCATCACCAATAAATCCGTCTGTTGCTGGCCACAACAAGACTATCTTTTTAAAACCATGGTTCTTTCAACATCCCGCAGAGGATAAACTAGCGCGCTATACAAATTTCCGGATTAACATCCGAAGGGCGTAACCTGTATCCCGCGATCCTGCAGGAAGCGCTCGAGACGATGTTCTGATTAGTTTACTTTCACCAACACTTTGCATAGTACAGGACACAAAGTAAACTCTTTAAACCCAGTAAAGCGCCTGACACGGGAACACTGGTCAAGACATCTCGAGAACGCAGTATCAAACCGGCTCTGATGCGAGATCTTAAAAGCGTTCAGTCGAAAGAGGGATTCGAACAAGCTCGGTCCCCTACGACAACAAAAGACTGCATTAAACCCAGGAACATTCACAAAATACAACTGGTCTAAAAGTTCGAGTGTCCGGAACAACACTCCAACGCAATATCAAAACGGGCCAGCCGCCCGTCCTCCGTAGAGAGACGGGCCAGCCGCGCTTTACCCCACAAAACGGGCCAGCCGCCCGTCCTCAGTAGAGAGACGGGCAGCCGCCCTTTACTCCACAAAACCGGTCAGCCGCCCGTAGAGAGACGGGCCAGCCGCCCTTCATTCTATAAAATGGCAGCCGCCCTCTTGAAGAGAGACATACCGGCCGCCCATCTTCTCCTTTATCAAGGCTATAAAAGCAAAGCAAGCAAGCAAGAAGCCCATAACATCTAAGGCAAAAACTGATAGATAAAATCTCCATGAAAGGAGATATGAGTTCGGTTAACAAAGCAAATACAATAAAAAGGGTCAAAAGACCCGAATACAACTAAGCAGAAAAGAAACACAAGGCCAAAGCCTAGTCATATCGACGAGAGGGGTAGGAGCTCCATAGTCCAAAGCCTCGGTGTCCGGAGACTGGTACGGAGAAACGGGAGAGTATACCAAGTGGCTCTCGAGAACGGCAGCAGCCCGATCATAGGAACCGTCCCAACCTCCTCCTTTGAGCCCTCCAATTCCGCCTCCGCTCTCCCTCTTCCACCTCAACCTTCGACTTCCCGGACTTAATGTCCCGAACTAGGTCGAGGTTAGAGCTGACCTCAGACAAGGCAGTCTCGCCATATTTCGCCTGACGCATTGGCACGAGAGCAGCCTTGGCTCCCTCGATGCAAGACGGTACTTCTCCACCAAGTCCAGCGACATTTCTTAAGAGCCGCTCCAATTTCCGCTCAGCTTCCGCGAGCACTTTCTTAATCTCCTTCTGAGATCGCCTCTCCACGTTCCGAAGCTTCACTTCCAAGCCTTGATCTTCTTGTCCTTCTTCCGGGACTCTCTCTCCGAAGCTTCCAAGGCAACCTGGGTTGCATGAGCTCGGTGGCGATCTGAATCAAAGAAAGCAATATCAGCAAAGACCAAACTGCGTCCAAACGAATCTAAGGAAAAAGAATTACCGCCAGCGCTCCAAAGTAGTCCACAACCTTAACGGACTCAGCTGGATCGCCTCCCGCCGCCTTGCGGGCATCGAAGAGAAGACCATGATCGGACGCCTCGGCTGTCGAGGCACTTTCCCCTTCCTCAGACGGCCAGGGCTGTGGAAGCTCCCTTCCCCTTATCACAGCGACGGCACAAGCTGAACTCTGAGGAGCAGCAATCTGTCCTCGGGCGCGCCATGGAAATCAGGTCCGGCGGGGAGAAGAACAAAGCCGGACGCCGGGTCAAACTCGACTGCCTCTCCGGACGGTCCAGCCTCGCCGTACTTCTGCTTGCGATAGTTCCAAACACCCTCCATTCGGGGTACGTCGCCAGCGGGTCGATGAAGTCGGGACCTTTGAGAGGGGCACGTCCTTCTAAAATATCTCTTGCGTCAAGAAAGCGGCGCCCAAGGTCAGGACACTCCCAATCGATTTTCTTATCAACTTCTGTAACGATATCCTCAAACCCGGAAATCCTGGGAACAAAGGATCACGACCTAGAGAGGAGAAGAAGAAAAGCTGTGAGAAATGAAGTTATGAAGATGAAACAAATGAGCAAGGACTACTTATAGGAAAAAATTCACAAAAAGACAAAACGCTTACGTGGTAAACTCCACTCGGTCCTAACCGAGCCGCCGAAGTCTGAACCGACCGTGAGCGGGCTGCGTTTCACGTAGAAAAACTCGAGACGCGAAGCTTTGCAATGCTGTCGAAGCCCGGAGTAGAAATGCTTCACGTTCCTACGAACGTTGATTGAGCAGAAGAAAATCCGAATTGGAAACCTTCTCATCGAAAAAGAATTCCGAATCAGATCACCCTCCAACTTGATCCCACATTCGGCACAACGGACCACAAGTCCCATCAAAATCCTCATGGCGCCAGGGGTAAGTTGAGAGATCGCAACCCCATATAAATCGAGAAAATCAAAAATGGCTCCCGGGATCTGGAACCAGAGGAAGGCTTCATAGAACATCGACTCGTACATGGCAAAATAGCCATCTGGCGCCTTGTTCATCCTATCCCCATCCTTCGGGAGACGGAACTTAATCTTGTCCGGAATCCGGAAATCGTATCTAAGCTCGGCTAACGAATCCCGATCGCTCAAAGTAGGACCGTGCCTGAATGTCTCGGCTATCGATCTATAACTCGTAGACGGTCCAGGCTTCTTAAACCGCCAAGCAAAAATGTCTTCACCCCAATAGGCTTTAGCCTCTCCGGGAGAACGACACTCGGACTTCACGTCCGGATGCACGAAGATAGGCACCTCCGGTGATCCGATCTAACTTCTTCCCGGGATGTGGCCGAGTCGTCACCGCTCTCTGGCCAAACACGACGACGTTCGGAAGGGACCAAGGATCGGGATGGCCATGCACGCACCCGCCGTTGTCCTCAACCTGTTGGGGGGGAGTCCAGACCACGTGCTATGCTCGTCCTCGGCAAGACGCCGTCAGCTTCAACTCGAGAAGAGCCGGCGCCCTCTCTTAAGACACCTCCGGAGCTGAGCGCCCATCTTGAAACGGCTACTACGCCAGCCGCCCCTTGGGGAGCATTCTTAGAGCCAAAGCCCTCTCCGAACCAGTGCCCTACTCGTCGACCTCCGGCCGCCGGCTCGGGTCTGGCCTCATTCCCAGCCGCCATCTCGGGAATGCCTTCATTCCCAGCCGCCGTCTCGGGTAGACCATCATTCCCAGCCGCCGTTCCGGACTCCCATTGAGGAACATTAGCAAAACCAAGCGTTCCTTGAGCATTGCTAGGACCGGCCTCCCACTGCGGGACACCTTCGGGACCGTACGCTGCTTGCGGAATGGCATCTTCTCCAGCCGCCAGCAGATCTTTTACAAGTACTGCATCATCCTCCGCGGACATAAAATCGAAGTCAAACTGATTATTCATTATGGCATCAAGGTTAAGTCGAAAGAAGAACCTCCTTCACCAGCCATTGCTAAAGAAAAAAAATTATCGAAGAGAGAGACTTAGAAAATTTTGAGAAGAGAAGAGAAGTGTGAAAAAATGAAATGAAGCCACTCCTTTGATATAGCAAGCATGGCACGAAATCCCATGGAGAACTATACTCTGACAAGACACTAAAGCGAAGCGGACGGAGCGGATGAACGGAAAAACTCATAGCCTTCCCGTTTCAGTCAATCCCGATAAAAACTCTCAGCTCGGAGCTCCTTGCTCCAAACCACGGAAGCAAAGAGCTGGGGGGCTAACTGTGGGGATCGAAATCCCCTCCTCGAAGATTGACGGAACGAAAAGACAAGGACAAGACCAAATGAAACCTATCCCGAACATGGAACGGACGAGCTAAGGCAAACTGCCCACGATCCGTCCAGGAAGCCAACCGGCGGCTGGGACATGGCCAGCCGCCGGGTCCTCTTTCACCAACGGCCGGCGGCTGGGACAAGTGCCAGCCGCCGGATCTCCCTTCGTCCGTGGCCGGCGGCTGGGATGAGGCCAGCCGCCGGATCTCCCTTCGTCCGTGGCCGGCGGCTGGGATGAAGCCAGCGTCAGATATCCTTCGTCCGTGGCCGGCGGCTGGGATGAGGCCAGCCGCCGGATCTCCTTCGTCCGTGGCCGGCGGCTGGGATGAAGCCAGCCGCCGGATCTCCCCTCGTCCGTGGCCGGCGGCTGGGATGAGGCCAGCCGCCGGATCTCCCCTCGTCCGTGGCCGGCGGCTGGCACTTGTCCCAGCCGCCGGGTCTTCATAAAATGTCCACGATCATTTCTCAAGTCGAGACTCCTCATCCGAACATCGTCCACTCGACCGACCGTCAAACGTAACTCAATGCCCGGACCGATCCGGAGATCATCCGTTTGCATGTTCTGACTCCAAAGACATCCATAAACGTTCCCCGAAAGACCGTGACGAACGTCCAGCCAGCCGTGGACCAGTCGCCGAGCATACAAGCCAAAGGAACCGGCGGCTGGCCATCAATACTGAAACGGCGGCTGGAAGTTCAAATAAAAAACGGGCAGTTCAAATCTCGGAAGTCATAAAACGCTCGGAACACTGTTCACGCGGGAAAAAAACCGTTGAAAAACATTATTCATCCGAGGCAAAGTAAACCGAAAAATCGAACTAAGCTTAAACCGAAATTCGGATTACTATTCATCGGGGCGAATTTGGAGGAGCCAGTGAAGACGGAGTTATTCGCCCTGTTAAAGAAGAATGCCGGGTCATTCGCATGGGCAGCAGAAGATATGCCCGGGATCGACATCGGCATCACAAGCCATGAACTCAACGTGGACCCGACGTTCAAACCGGTGAAGCAGAAAAGAAAAAAGCTCGGACCAGAGCGCGCCCAAGCGGTAAACGATGAAGTGGAGAGATTGCTCAAAGTCGGATCTATCACGGAAGTGAAATTTCCCGACTGGCTAGCAAATCTGGTGGTAGTGAAGAAGAAGAATGGAAAATGGCGAGTTTGCGTCAATTTCATGGATCTGAACAAAGCGTGCCCAAAAGACAGCTTCCCGCTTCCGCACATCGACCGATTAGTCGAAGCAACGGCAGGGAACAAGCTACTGTCGTTCATGGACGCTTTCTCCTGGTACAACCAGATCATGATGAACCCCGACGATCGAGACAAGACTGCGTTCATCACGGATCGTGGGACATACTGCTATAAGGTGATGCCGTTCGGGTTAAAGAATGCCGGCGCAACGTACCAAAGGCTCGTCAACAAAATGTTCGCCGAGCAACTCGGAAGAACGATGGAAGTCTATATCGACGATATGCTATTGAAGTCTTTGGAGGAAAAAGATCATGTGAAACACTTGCGGGAATGCTTTGAGCAACTTAACCGGCATAACATGAAGTTAAACCCGGCAAAGTGCAGATTCGGAGTAGCATCCGGCGAATTCCTCGGGTACCTGGTAACTCGTCGAGGGATAGAAGCAAACCCGAAGCAAACCCGAAGCAAATTAATGCCCTGATAGAAATGGCCTCACCAAAAACGAAAAGAGAAATCCAAAGATTAACCGGACGGGTCGCGGCACTAAACCGGTTTGTCTCGAGGTCGACGGACAAATGTTTGCCTTTCTACGACACACTCAGGGGAAACAAGAAATTTGAGTGGACCGAGAAATGCGAACAAGCGTTCCAAGAACTAAAGAAATACCTGGCAAGCCCGCCCGTACTTTCAAAGCCGGTCGAAGGAGAGCCCCTTTTTTGTATACGGCGGTATCATCAGGGAAGATCGCGACGAGCAAAAGCCGATCTTCTACGTAAGCCAGACTTTGACGGACGCGGAAACTTGATACCTGCTGATGGAGAAGGCTGCCTTGGCAGTAGTAATGTGCGCCCGGAAATTACAGCCTTATTTCCAATCGCACACGATCATTTTACTCACAGCTTTTCCACTCAGGAAAATCCTGCATAGTCCCAGTCAGTCAGGACGTTTGGCAAAATGGGCGGTGGAATTAAGCGAGTATGATATCGAGTACCGAAGCAGAACATGCACGAAATCGCAAGTAATTGCGGATTTCTTGATCGAACTCCCGACCGCAGGCATTAGTGAACCAACGTCAGATTCGGTGCGGATTCTCCACGCAGACGGATCTTCATCAAAGCAAGGTTCGGGAGTCGGGGTTCGTTTAACGTCACCTACTGGAGAAATCCTGGAACAGTCATTCAGGTTACTCTTCAACGCTTCCAACAACGAGGCGGAATATGAAGCCTTGATCACTGGGTTAAGACTCGCCCTCGGACTCAAAATCCGGAATCTGCAAGCGTTTTGCGATTCCCAACTGGTGGCGAACCAATTCAGCGGAGACTATGAAGCAAGGGATGATCGGATGGAAGCATACCTCAAAATTGTCCAAGACCTCGCAAAGAAATTCGAAAAGTTCGAGCTCACAAGAATCCCGCGGGGAGAAAACGCCCCAGCCGATGCATTGGCGGCCCTGGCATCAACATCGACCCCGGGAGAAAGGCGAGTCATTCCCGTCGAATTCATAGAGCAACCGAGCATTGATCCACCGCAGGTCGCCAACCTTATACAACTGGTCCGATGGAAGAATATGGCTGCGATCGCGGATGGATGGCCCCGATACTAGCGTACATCATGGACGGGGAAATCCCGGCAGACAAGTGGGCCGCACGAAAGCTAAGGGCCCAGGCGGCCCGCTTCGTCCTCCTTGACGGCAATGTCTTCAAATGGCGGATTTCCGGACCGTTAATGGTCTGCGTGGAAAAAGAAGAAGCAAGACGAATTATGGAAGAAGTATATAGCGGATCGTGCGGAAATCATTCCGGAGGGAGAGCCCTCGCAATCAAAATCAAACGGCATGGACACTATTGGCCAACCATGATAAAAGATTATGAGAAGTTCTCCCTCAGGTGCGAGAAATGCCAGAGGCACGCACCAGTGATCTATCGGCCCGCAGAATTACTCTCGTCAATCTCCACACCATACCCATTCATGAGATGGTCAATGGACATCGTGGGGCCAATGCATAACTCAAAGCAGAAAAGGTTCTTACTCGTCCTAACAGACTACTTCTCAAAGTGGGTCGAAGCGGACTCTTACGCCAGTATCAATGACGCTCAAGTGGAGCACCTCGTCTGGAAAAACATCATACACCGGCACGGAGTCCCTTACGAGATTGTCACCGACAATGGTTCTCAATTCATTTCCGCCCGCTTCGAAGGATTCTGCGAAAAGTGGAAAATACGCATAAGCAAATCATCGCCGCGTTACCCACAGGGTAACGGCCAGGCCGAAGCAGCCAACAAGACTATTGTTGACGGACTCAAGAAGCGCCTCGATGAGAAGAAGGGGCGATGGGCAGACGAGCTCGAAGGAGTCCTCTGATCGCACCGGACAACTCCAAGGTGGGCTACCGGAGAAACGCCGTTCGCGCATGTCTACGGTACCGAATGCGTTATACCGTCAGAAGTAGATTTTCCCGGCGTCAGACGAAGACTCTTGCCTGGACAGGATGGCCTTAACCATCTGATGATGTTAGACGAACTGGACGTGATAAACGAAAGACGGGATCAAGCGCTCGTCCGCGTTCAAAACTATCAACAAGCAGTGGCCAAGTACTACAAGTCAAACGTGCGAAGCCGCAAATTCAAGGAAGGAGACCTCGTCCTCCGAAAAGTTTTCCAGAACACCATGGAGCCGAATGCAGGGAAGCTATGCGCAAAATGGGAAGGACCGTACAAAGTAACAAAGGTGGTCCGCCCAGGAGCCTACGAGCTGGAAAACAAAGAAGGAAAGCCAGTTCCGAGGACATGGAACGCGATGCACCTAAAGAAGTATTACCACTAGGCGTTGTATAATAGAACTACGAAATGGCTTGATCCCTACATTCAGGGTACGTAGGCACCTCCCGACGAGTTCAGCTATTTGAATTTTATAATTTTTAGGGGGGGAGTGGGTCCGTATATACATACTCCCAAATTTTCGCAAACAAATCAAGAGGATGGACATTGGGACTTAGCATCTCACAACACATCCAAAACTTGAAAAAGTTTCCCGAAAACACCATTCCGACCAACATCGAGACTTAGCATCTCGAAACTTGATCCGGAAAGCGAATGGATCCAGAAAAGCCAGAGAAAATGAACATTGAGACTTGGCATGTCATAACGCATCTCCAACTCAAACAATAACGCCCATCATTAAGGCACAACAAATGTCATCACTTCAAAAACTGCCCCTTGGCGTACCTAAAAACCCGCCTCTTGGCAAGCATGCCACCGTCTGTTTCTGATCACAACGGGATGATTCTTTTAACCATGGTTCTTTCTACATCCCTGAGCGGATAAACACAGCGCACTATACAAATTTCCGGACTAACATCCGAAAGGCGTAACCTGACATTCCGCGATCCTGCAGGAAACGTTTGAGACAATGTTCTATTTAGTTCATTTCCACTAAACGCCCCGCATAGGTAGATAGTGCGAAGCGTAAGTTATGAAATGAACACGCTAAACCCTGTAAACGCCAACATGTGATGTAGATCTCAAGTCAACATCAACCAAGGAACATGAGGAACACACCCAGGACCTGACCAAGACCCTTGGAGAAGACCAGCTAAAGCGCATCAACGACCTATGTCCATTTATTCGAGAACACAGGCCGGGCCATAAAGAGTTAAGCTACGGTTCGACTTGTTCCAGAAACTTAACTCAACAAGGAAGCCCTGAGAGAAAGAATAAATCCAAAAGCTTTCCTCATGAAGAAGTTATGCTGCTCACAAGTCAACGGACTTGCGGGGGTTCCATGAGAGACCAACTCCCAAGTATGGAAGCCTTCCAATCAAATCCAGAAGAAGCGCTTAAAGACCTCAACATTATGGATTTAATGGGACTTCTAGAGGAAGAATTCATCAAGTCTTTCAAGCTTCACGAACCCATAAAAGCCTTGAAGACTTCAGCCTCAAAACCAGGCCATATGAGCACAAGCAAGATAAATTTTGTTTGTTGTGAATCTGTGCAACGAATCAAGAGTATCTCAGTGGTATTTGGAGCTACTAGAGACCAGAGATCAAGCCTCAGCCATGCCACAGGTAGTTTAGATAGTTTTATTATTCTTTTTGCAAACTTTCCTTTTCTTGTATTTTGAATGCCTTGTTGTTTTCTTTTACAAGTTTTGTAGTTTTGAGTCTTTTGTGTAGTTTTTCTTATTTGTGTCGACCTGAATTAGGTCTAGCTGATAGGACCACTTAATAAGGTCCCCTTGCAGCCTTGTAATCGGTAGACTTTGATTTTAATAAAATAGACGACTTCTTCTTGAGACCATAGCCGCCGGCTTCTCTTGAACCCTTGCTTTCTTCTTTGTGTGTGGAATCACCATTGAAGGAGTTTTATTGCTGTATCAGAGATCCTCTCATAATCTCTGTGGTGCTATCAATCCATCTCGTCCAGAAACTCTTGTGGAATCAAGTTATTCTGATCGTTTGGTGCTTGTGGAATCAAGTACCTGGTTCTTTTGCTGCTTGTGGAATCAACCAGCTGCCTTTCAATCTGAAATTGTGTGGAGTAAGACTTGGTGGACTCCAATCTTACATCATTTTGGTATCAGAACCAAAGGTTCCTACCTTTGGTTATTCTATCCTTTATCTCTTATTGTTGTTTGCGATTTCAGTTTTGTTTCATCTTGAGAAAACCATAAAAAAAAAAAAAAATTATTTGCTTGCTTTTGCTTTGTTTGTGTTTTGTTTTGCTTTATTTGTTTTCATTATCTCTTTGCTTGCATCATCAGATCGAAAACCCCATAAAAAAAAATCTGCGTTCTTTGATTTCTTTTTGCTTAAAAAAAAAAAAAGAGGTTAAAGTTGTGTGGAATCGAATTGCTCTTGTTGGTTATTGCTCTTTTGTTTATTGGGATTGCATTCGCTGAACTTGGACTTGGTGCATCGTCTTTTCTGTTGCATCACGATCGCCGCAAACCATAAGTGCATTAGTGTAGAATAATTTTGTAACACCCGTCTCCCGACACTTGGGAACGGCGTGCCACTAACGATAATATAATATAATATTTCAATTTCCTTAAATAAACCATGTCTAGATTTCCGCAAATCCATAAAAATACGTCTGTCGTCTCATAACCACAATACTGTAAATAACCGTAAATATCAGGTCTGAAATACAATACGAAAATACGAAAATACGAAATTACAAATTAAACCATTCTCATGCCTAGCCTCTCGGGTGAAAAACCTACGGTCAAACTCCCTCAGAAAATGCTCAAACGTGAGCACAACCTGACCTCGGCTACTCGCGACAACTCCCTCCCACCAGTGCAGAGCGTCGTCCCTTAGATACTGCGCAGCCAAGTCCAACTTAAATTCTTCTGGGCACCTTGTGAGCTCAAGGTTGCGAAGAAGTGACCTCCTCCAGTTGTCAGCGGCAGCAGCATCTGAACCTCCAATAAAGTGCTCCTGTCCCATTTCTCGCATCTGCTTCGTGATCACCCAATAAGTGGGTCCCTCTGCAGCTCTGAATGGTGGCGGTGGAAAACCTGCACCCTGAACGTTACCCACCAATGGTACCTGGCGAGCGGCAGCGGCTGCTTGCTCCGCCTGAGCAGCAAATTGGCGAGCAACCTCTTCAGCAGCTACCCGTGCAGCCTCCTGAGCAGCTACCCGAACAGTCTCCTGAGTAGCTACCCGAGCAGCCTCCTGGGCAGCAACCCGAACTGCATCCTGAGCCACATTCCTGGCTACCTCCTCAGCGATCTGCCTCACCGCATCCTGATTGCCATCCTGAATGACGGTCTGCGTGACCTCGACATTTCCTGCGACTCCGCTAGACTCTGTTGTGCGGCCACGACCTCTGCCTCTAGTAACTCGAGTACTCTTCCTTGGCGGCATCTGAACAAGGAAGAAAACTGGTTAGAATCTGTTGAATCTGTTGAAGGACGGAACTGAGATAAAAGAATAGTAGACTACTACCTGATAGGTGCAAATTTTTTTTTTTTTTTTTTTTTTTAAAAAAGAAAAATCCACCTCCCGGGTCGGAACCGGGATGGCAAACCGGCTCTGATACCAAAATGTAACACCCGTCTCCCGACACTTGGGAACGGCGTGCCACTAACGATAATATAATATAATATTTCAATTTCCTTAAATAAACCATGTCTAGATTTCCGCAAATCCATAAAAATACGTCTGCCGTCTCATAACCACAATACCGTAAATAACCGTAAATATCAGGTCTGAAATACAATACGAAAATACGAAAATACGAAATTACAAATTAAACCATAAAAACCAAAAAGTAGCACCCGGTCCGATAAAACGTCTACTATTCCTCAGTCTCACCTGAAAGGGAAAGAAGAGGGGTGAGTAACAGGGGAGTCACTCAGTGAGGTACGGGATGCTAAACACAGGAAAACGCAGTTCCGATCATAGCACTCCGAAAACGGTAAAAAGAAACTAGACATGAACAAACACGGTACCTAAAGCACCCACTGAACAATCAACAACCCTACGAACGGATCCAGTGACCGTCAACACCCTCCACTAGGAGGACAGTATGGGATAGTGCCCACTTCACCGCCGGGTTTGACGATTTATCGATCTTAAGGTCCCAGACAGCAGATCGACTAGGCTGCCTGTACCCCCTCTCACACAAGGCGTAGATAGTACAGAAGTCCGTCTCTGTACCCCCGCAATCTCTAAACTCTATCATGCTCGACTCTTCGTATAATATATATATTTATATATTTATATAAGTATTTTAATTATATCTATATCAAACAATTATCAGTTTAACATGCACAAACAATGGGTTGAATCATCTATATCCCTATCTCCAAATTACAAACAAAACTACCTAGACTCGATCAGAGAAACGGATCATATAAAGCTCTTAATTCCATCTTAGAAGTTCTAGGCGAAAGTACGGAATTCTATGAAAAGCCACCCTCACCTTAGCCAAGACGGATGATACTGCGGCTTTTGAACTCTGGATGCTCAAACGGATGCAAAAACTGAAATCACCACGGAAAACCGAGTGAGGACGACATTCGACTGACGAACAAGTTTAACGGGTCAACTGATCAAAGTCAACAGAAAAGTCAGCGGTCAACGGTCAAACCGGACCAAAACCAAACCGGACCTGACCGACCCGGTTACCCAAACCGGATCCAAACCAACTGAATTCTTAAACCGACTTGAATTAAACCAAACCAGGATTAGACCAACTTAACCAACTAAACCAAAATTGACTAAACCAACCATGATTAATTTATTACATTAAACCAGTTAATAAAACACACTAAGTCTAAGCTAACGTAACCGGCTCACACTAATTTAATTAACTAACCTAAACTAATTAATTAAACTAATCTAAACAACCGACGGTGAGATCGACGAGTTGATGCAGTGTTAGCGGCCGAACCTTGGGTCACGGGATTAACGACACGGTCGGCGACGAGCAAGGCGGTGGTGCTGTGATGACACCGGCAAGGAGGAGAATGTGGTGACGTCGAGATCGGAGCAACTCAAGAATGAGAGACGGTGGTGAAGAAATGGTTTGTGGAGCAAGCAAAACAAGGGTCGTGACTTGATCTCCTCACGTTGACTCACGGCGACTTGCGATGGATCCGGTACACGACTCCGGTGATGGTTAGGGGAAAAGAAGCGATGGCTGTGGCGGAGGAGGACGGTACGGTGAAGCTTCTACACACGGTGATGCGATGCAGAGGCAACGATGGTGGAGAAGATATGGCTTGCTCCACAAGCAACGAGTTTGAGATCGTGATCTTGGCTTGGATATCGACTACGACGGCACGTGAGGACTCCGATGATGACAACGAGATGCTCCGGTCGTGATCAGTCCAAGGGAGGTGGTGATGGTGATCGGAGGAGAAAACACATACGGCTCCTTCTTCTTATCTCCTTTCTCTCCTCTCTCTCTCTCTCTCTCTCTCTCTCTCTCTCTCTCTTTTTCTTTCTTTGGTCGCGAGATATGATAAAAAAAGAGGGAGATGATTATGCTCCAACTCACATACACGATTAATAATGATGGCATGCCTTTAATGGGCCAAGAGGAAATAAAAAAAAAAGGAATTGAGGCAAAGGTGGATCACGGTCATTACAAATTTAGGTTGCATTCGTTTGGCATATTTCATATTTAAAAAAAAAAAAAGAGTATTTGTGGATTCCATTGTTTTCATTCGTTTGTTGCATATTGTCTTTGCACTCTGCATTCATCTTGTGTTTATTGTCGTTTCTGTTCAATTTATTTCAAAAAAAAAAAAAAGTGGTGTTCGCGAATTGTTTAGATTGGTAGGTTGAGTGTGTCACATATCTAGTCTTGCCTTTATTTTTTTCGTGTCTTTTCCTTTTTGCTTTGTGTCGGTCTTGAACTTGTCCATATTAATTCTTGTTGCTGCATATTCTCGTCATTATTCTCTTGTCCTTGTTTCCACTAAACCAGAAAATTAAAAGAGTTAAATTTCCTTTTTGTCTTGCTGTTCTGTTCTTTTCCTGTTTTTTGCTTGTCGTGTTAGTTTGCCATTTTTCTTGTATTGATAAAACACAAAAAAAAAAAGGAAAAGAAGAAGAGTTCGTGCATTTGTGTTTCAAGTTTGTTTCTTCCAAATTCTGTGGTATCTTTGATTCTTTTGTTGTTTTTGTTGAGTGGAAGAACCTGCAAGTGATTAGGAAGAACAATGTCTGAAGAAGACACCTCAGATCAAGAAACTGATTATGATCTAAACATGAGCGAGGATACTTCTTACATGGAATATATTTGGTCTGAAGAAGATGATGACTAGGGGCATGAACCGGATAGGGAAGAGCGTTGAACAACCAGCCTTCTTGCTCCATATCCATCCTCGATCTTACATCATTTTGGTATCATTTTGGCACAAGAATCGGACAGCATCAGAGAAGAAGCCAGCCTTAGTTTCAGATCAAAATAAAAATCAAAAGGCTGTAGCAACTAAGACTGATCACGCTCAGGTAAGTGCCTCTAAATTTCATCAAGATTTTTGTCGACTTCTTGATAGAATAGAACTGCAGATCTAGTCAGAGAATGCAGAGAAAGGTCTAGGTACCAAAGGAGAATGTGAGTTACTTGGGGGCTCGAAAATTCTATTTAGTGGGGGCTCGAAAATTCTATTTATAAAGAACTAAAAGGCCGAAAATGCAAAAGAGAGATTTTTATTGATATTTTCCGAAGGTACAAGGGAAATTAGCAAAAGCTGAATAGTCTTAAATTGCTAAAACTCCTAATACTCGGACTTGGGATGCCTCTAACCCTTACATGAGGGTACATATATATACTGACAATCCTAAGAGGCTAAAACTTCAGATTTCCGATGTGGGACCTTGTCTTTCCTTCCCAGCCGCCGACCTAAGCTTTTTGGGCCCGATATCCGGCCCGAGAGTCTTCCGTGATCCATCCGCGCATACTGACCCAAATCCGGCCCGCCGATGAATAGTGAACCGTGAATAGTAAACCGATGAATAGTAATCCGAATCACGGTTTAGGCTCAATTCGATTTTTCGGTTAACTTTGTCACGAGATGAATAGTGTTTTCAACGGTTTTTCCCGCGTGAACAGTGTTCCGAGCGTTTTACGACTTCTGAGATTTGAACCGCCCGTTTTTGTTTGAACTTCCTGCAGCCGGTTTCGGTATTGATGGCCAGCCGCCGGTTCCTTTGGCCTGTGTGCTCGGCGACTGGTCCATGGACGGCTGAACGTTCGTCACGGTCTTTCGGGGAATGTTTATGGACGTTTTTGGAATCAGGACATGCAAACGGATAGGCGGCTGGCCCGTTTTGTAGGGTGAAAGGCGGCTGGCCCGTTTTGTAGGGTGAAAGGCGGCTGGCCCGTTTTGTAGGGTGAAAGGCGGCTGGCCAGTCTCTCTACGGAGGACGGGCGGCTGGCCCGTTTCGGAGCTGATTGATATTGCGTTGGAGTATTATCCCGGACACTCGAACTTTAGACCAGGTCATCCTTGCGAGTATTTCCTGGGTTTAATGCAGTCTTTTGTTGTCGCAGGGGACCAAGTTTGTTCAGATCCCTCTTTCGACTGAACGCTTTTAAGATCTCGCATCAGAGCCGGTTTGATACTGCGTTCTCGAGATGTCTTTGACCAGTGTTCCATGTCAGGCGTTTTACTGGGTTTAGAGAGTTTACTCTGTGTCCTACGTTTCGCACTATTTGCCTATGCGAAGCGCTAGTGAAAGTGAACTAATCAGAACATCGTCTCGAGCGCTTCCTGCAGGATCGCGGGATGCAGGTTATGCCCTTCAGATGTTAATCCGGAAATTTGTATAGCGCGCTAGTCTTATCCTCTGCGAGATGTTGAGAGAACCATGGTTTAAAAAGATAGTCTTGTTGTGGCCAGCAACAGACGGATTTGTTGGAGAGGACTTAAGTATTTGGGAGAAATATCTTTGATCGGTTGGTGGTCGTGGATAAGTTATGAGATGCTAAGTCTCGATATTTATCCGATTTTAAGTTTGAGTTAAAGATGTGTTATTAGATACTAAGTCTCAATGTTCATTTTCCTCGGGTTTTCCGGATCAAGTTTCGAGATGCTGAGTCTCGATGTCTGTCGGAATGGTGTTTTCGAAAACTTTTTCAAATTTTGGATGAGTTATGAATGGAATGGTATCCGATTTTTTTTTTTTTTTTTGTGGTAAGAAGACGGTTAAGTCTTGGTCATGGAATCGTCGGTTATAGCTTCGACGGTTTCTGAGGTCTTTTCCTCGGCAGTTTTCGTCTCTTCTTGGTTTGTTTCCGTGGGCGGAAAATCCGTTTTCTCGAACTGTTCGGTTCTGCTTACTTTCTTTCCCGGTTCAGGGACTTCGTCTTCGTTCTTCCTCTTCGGGTTCTCTCTCCGTGGGATGGTCGGATTCCGGAGCTTGTGTTCCGCCAGAAAACAGATCCGAGCCTCCTTCTGATTTCCCCAAACGGTCTTGATTCCGTTTGGTGTCGGGAACTTCAGGCAGAGGTGGTATGTTGATGGGATCGCTCGCATTGAATTGATCCAGGGAGTTCTCATTATCACGTTATAGATTGCGGGGTGGTTTGCCACCGCGAAGTTAACGATTTTCGTGATTCCACCGGCACGAACCGGGAGCTGGATTGTTCCGCCCGTCATTGTGACTTAGCCAGAGAATCCGGTGAGCGACCTCGGATTGGGCTTTATCATTGACGGATCGACTTTCATCCTTTGAAGTGTCTCCCGAAAAATGACGTCCACCGAACTTCCGGTGTCGATCAAGACCTGGGAGACGTCATGGTCGTTGATGTCCAGTTCTACCACCAATGGGTCGTCGTGAGGTTGGTCAAGGCCTTCAGTGTCTTTTTCGTGGAAGGCGATCCGGTCGTCGTTTTCGGTGATCGGCTCCCGCGGGTTCGACTCCTTGTCTCCTCTTCTTAAGAACGCCTTTATCGAGGCCACTGTGTCTCGACAATACTGAGATCCTCCGATGATCATGTGGATTCTCCTGCGATTGGCGGCGGAGTTGTCTCCGTTTGGTCTCCTTCCCCGTTTGGGGGTATCTTCGTCGGGCCTTTCGGGACGTTCCTGGTTAGGTCGTCCGTCCGGGGCGCCAACGGCTTCTTTGATATCTCCGAGACTCTCGAGGGTTACCCCGTTTCCAAGCTCCCCGGCTAATAGCTTTGCCGCGAGCCTTCTTCCGACAGTGCTGCAGTTTTCGGTTGAGTGGCCCTTTGTCTTGTGGAAGGTACAAAAGGCGTTCTCGTCGAATCCTGGTCGGGTCCAAGTATTCCACGGCCCTTTGTTTCGCTCATCATACGGTCTCTCCGTGTTTATTTGGTAGTTATGCCCTCCGCCTGGGTTGGGTTCCTCATCTCGGCTGGTTCGCTTACTTCTTCTCTCGTTTGGAAAGTTAGAAGGTTGCACCGTGCCTTTGGCGACCAATTTCGATGATTGGTGATTTCCGGCTGGGACCCTCATTTCTTCCTCGTAGATGACGAAGTTGGAAGCACGGTGGAGAGCATCTTGAATGGTTACCGGTGGGTTCACAGTAATCTCCTTTCGGAAGTTTGAAGTCTTCAGCAAGGACTTCTTCAGGGCGTTGATCGCGGCACTGTTGCTTAGGCTGTCAATCTTCGAGACAATCATCTTAAACCTTTCGATGAAATCTCGAAGACTTTCTTCGGGCTCCTGCGACAGCGAGTAGAGGTCCGCGTCGGATGTTGACTGTCTTATGAACAGTGAGTAATGCTTCAGAAAAGCTGCCGACAATCGGTCGAAACCGTCAATCGAGTCTCTTTCTAGCCTCGAGAACCACGACAGGGCTGATCCTTTCAGATGTTCCACGAAGAGGAGGCAGAATCCGGCGTCTCTTTCTTCGGGTTTGAATCTAGCCCATCCCATAGCGATGTGGAGGGCTGTCATGTGGGCCTTTGGATCGGTTGTCCCGTCGTAAAAAGGGATTCGGATTTTTCCCGGGTCAGAGAGTCTAACGCTTGTGATCCTTGAAGTGAACGGGATCTTTTGCGTTTCCTCTAAGACGCGGTCGATTTCCGGGGCCGCACTTGTCGCTTTATGGACTTGCGACCTTACCTCCTTCATCTGACTTATGGTGAGTTCCAAACGGGCACTGTGCTCGTCCAACTCGTCCCTTCGGCTAGCGGATCGGTTAGCTCGGGCCTGTCGTTCCGCCTTTTCATGCTATTCGATCCATCGGAGCTCTTCCTCATGCGCGTTTAGACCTCCAGCTTCGTCGTCGGTTTCGCTTTCCTCCCTGTCGTCTCCGTTTGCGGTGTCTCTCGGGTTTTCACTGTTGGTCACCGTGGAAGTTGGCCGTTCGGCGGTTCGCCTAACGGCTCTTTTCCGGTGCAGCGGAGGTGGTGCCGATGGTTCTTTCCTTGTTCTGATTGGGGTCTGCTCATCGGGATTCTGACGGCCCGGGGGATCCGCTCGCGGGGTGAAGATAAGGCGTCTTGCTTCGAAAGCCCGGGGGCCACGCGTCAGCTCCTGTGAAGCTGCTCTTTCCTGCGCGGCTGTTCTTTCTTGTCTGTTTTGCCGTTCTGTGATTTCGGCTACCATGTTCCTCAGCTCGGTGATCGTCACGATCTCTGGGGCGGCGTTGGCTGTGTCCGTGATGATCGGGTCCTCGATCGGCATTCCGAATCGGGTGAGCGCACTGGCGGAGGTCCCGGTTATCCCGATCGCTCTGTCGGCGGATGTCCCGGCGGCAGTTGCTCCGGTCCCGGCCGCCGATGTGCCGATGGCTGGAATTCTCGTTCCGGTCGTTCCCGTGGCGGCTGCGGCCGGTTGGTTGGTGATATCGTCGGTTCTTCTGGTCATCGTCTTCGTTTCGTATCCTTTTCGTTCTTAGGGTTAAGAATATTTCTCGTCCCCATAGACGGCGCCAAATTGTGAGAGCCGAAACTCACACTGTCAAAACTTATATTTAGTGGGGGCTCGAAAATTCTATTTATAAAGAACTAAAAGACCGAAAATGCAAAAGAGAGATTTTTATTGATATTTTCCGAAGGTACAAGGGAAATTAGCAAAAGCTGAATAGTCTTAAATTGCTAAAACTCCTAATACTCGGACTTGGGATGCCTCTAACCCTTACATAAGCGTACATATATATACTGACAATCCTAAGAGGCTAAGACTTCAGATTTCCGATGTGGGACCTTGTCTTTCCTTCCCAGCCGCCGACCTAAGCTTTTTGGGCCCGATATCTGGCCGGAGAGTCTTCCGTGATCCATCCGCGCATACTGATCCAAATCCGTTCCGAGAGTCTTCCGTGAATAGTAAACCAATGAATAGTAATCCGATGAATAGTAATCCGAATCTCGGTTTAGGCTCAATTCGATTTTTCGGTTAACTTTGTCACGAGATGAATAGTGTTTTTCAACGGTTTTTCCCGTGTGAACAGTGTTCCGAGCGTTTTACGACTTCTGAGATTTGAACCGCCCGTTTTTGTTTGAACTTCCTGCAGCCGGTTTCGGTATTGATGGCCAGCCGCCGGTTCCTTTGGCCCGTGTGCTCGGCGACTGGTCCATGGACGGCTGAACGTTCGTCACGGTCTTTCGGGGAATGTTTATGGACGTTTTTGGAATCAGGACATGCAAACGGATAGTCTTCGAGTCGGTTCGGGCTTAGAGTTATGTTTGACGGTAGGTCGACTGGACGATGTTCGGATAATGAGACTTGACTGAGAAATGATCGTGAGTATAAGATGAAGACCCGGCGGGTGTCCTTATCCCAGCCGCCGGTTGGTATATCATGAAGACCCGGCGGCTGGCCTTATCCCAGCCGCCGGTTGATGGATCAAGAGGACCCGGCAGCTGGCCTTATCCCAGCCGCCGGTTGATGGATCAAGAAGATCCGGCGGCTGCCGCCGGCCGTGGGTGAAGGAAGACCCGGCGGCTGGCCTCATCCTAGCCACTGATTGATGGATCGAGAGGACCCGGCGGCTGGCCTTATCCTAGCCGCCGGTTGATGGATCAAGAAGACCCGGTGGCTGGCCTCATCCCAGCCGCCGGCCGTGGGTGAAGGAAGACCCGGCGGTTGGCCTCATCCCAGCCGCCGGCCGTGGGTGAAAGAAGACCGGGCCGCTGGCCTTATTCCAGCCGCCGGTTATTGGCTTGGATGGATCGTGGGCAGTTTGCCTTAGCTCGTCCGTTCCATGTTCGGGATAAGTTCCATTTGATCTCGATCTTGACTTCTCGTTCCGTCAATCTTCGAGGAGGGGATTTCGACCCCAACAATGAACATTGACACCCAGCATCTCATAACCCATCCAAAACCGTTGACTAGTTTCTCCGGAAAGACGACAATGACAATAGGGACGATCCAACTCCCCGTGAAAGCAAAAGGAGTGGAAAAAGACACGAAGTTCTCGGTGATTGATTGCCCGCGAATCTGCAACGCAATCTTAGGAACACCATGGTTGAACTCAATGAAGGCCATCTCGTCAATTTACCACCTGTGCCAAAAATTCCCGACTCCAACCGGAGTGGAAATGATTTGGGGACGGCAGAAAGATTCTCGAGCTTGTTTCTAAACGGAACACAGGTTGCGAAAGCCGGTAACCGATTCCCACCACCAGGCAAAGTCCGAAAAAGGAAACGAAGAGCGGCAGCTCGCGAAACTCGAACAAATGTTACAAATTGAAGAATCCCGAAAGACGGAAAGAGATCCCCTGTGCGAGCCAGTGATTTCGGTCAACATAGACGAAACGAATCCGGAGCGATGTACGGAGATCGGGGCGAATTTGGAGGAGCCAGTGAAGACGGAGTTATTCGCCCTGTTAAAGGAGAACGCCGGGTCATTCGCATGGGCAGCAGAAGATATGCCCGGGATCGACATCGGCATCATAAGCCATTAACTCAACGTGGACCCGACGTTCAAACCGGTGAAGCAGAAAAGAAAAAAGCTCGGACCAGAGCGCGCCCAAGCGGTAAACGATGAAGTGGAGAGATTGCTCAAAGTCGGATCTATCACGGAAGTGAAATTTCACGACTGGCTAGCAAATCTGGTGGTAGTATAGAAGAAGAATGGAAAATGGCGAGTTTGCGTCGATTTCATGGATCTGAACAAAGCGTGCCCAAAAGACAGCTTCCCGCTTCCGCACATCGACCAATTAGTCGAAGCAACGGCAGGGAACATTCATCTTGTGTTTATTGTCGTTTCTGTTCAGCTTCCCGCTTCCGCAAATCTGCGTTCTTTGATTTCTTTTTGCTTAAAAAAAAAAAGAGGTTAAAGTTGTGTGGAATCGAATTGCTCTTGTTGGTTATTGCTCTTTTGTTTATTGGGATTGCATTCGCTGAACTTGGACTTGTGCATCGTCTTTTCTGCTGCATCACGATCGCCGCAAACCATAAGTGCATTAGTGTAGAATAATTTAGGTTGCATTCGTTTGGCATATTTCATATTAAAAAAAAAAAAAAGAGTATTTGTGGATTCCATTGTTTTCATTCGTTTGTTGCATATTGTCTTTGCACTCTGCATTCATCTTGTGTTTATTGTCGTTTCTGTTCAATTTATTTCAAAAAAAAAAGAAAGTGGTGTTCGCGAATTGTTTAGATTGGTAGGTTGAGTGTGTCACATATCTAGTCTTGCCTTTATTTTTTTCGTGTCTTTTCCTTTTTGCTTTGTGTCGGTCTTGAACTTGTCCATATTAATTCTTGTTGCTGCATATTCTCGTCATTATTCTCTTGTCCTTGTTTCCACTAAACCAGAAAATTAAAAGAGTTAAATTTCCTTTTTGTCTTGCTGTTCTGTTCTTTTCCTGTTTTTTGCTTGTCGTGTTAGTTTGCCATTTTTCTTGTATTGATAAAACACAAAAAAAAAGGAAAAGAAGAAGAGTTCGTGCATTTGTGTTTCAAGTTTGTTTCTTCCAAATTCTGTGGTATCTTTGATTCTTTTATTGTTTTTGTTGAGTGGAAGAACCTGCAAGTGATTAGGAAGAACAATGTCTGAAGAAGACACCTCAGATCAAGAAACTGATTATGATCTAAACATGAGCGAGGATACTTCTTACATGGAATATATTTGGTCTGAAGAAGATGATGACTATGGGCATGAACCGGATAGGGAAGAGCGTTGAACAACCAGCCTTCTTGCTCCATATCCACCCTCGATCTTACATCATTTTGGTATCATTTTGGCACAAGAATCGGACAGCATCAGAGAAGAAGCCAGCCTTAGTTTCAGATCAAAATAAAAATCAAAAGGCTGTAGCAACTAAGACTGATCACGCTCAGGTAAGTGCCTCTAAATTTCATCAAGATTTTTGTCGACTTCTTGATAGAATAGAACTGCAGATCAAGTCACAGAATGCAGAGAAAGGTCTAGGTACCAAAGGAGAATGTGAGTTATTTGGCTGTGGAGATCCGCAAGTAAACAAGAAGCAAGGAATTATGTCAGCCATTAAAACTGATAAGGTACAACCTGAATTATTTCCAATTAATTCTAATGCTTCAAAGACTGTTATGATGCATTTGCCTTTGCCCAAAAGTGCTCAGACAGATACAGGATCCAAGGATACACAACCGGCTACAATGCAGTCTAGTTCTTACCATGAAATGAAGAGCAAGCAGAGCGAGCTTGAGACGACTCCAGCTGAACCAAGTTCCACCAAGCTAGATTCGCTTGATAAGCAATTAACAGATAAGTCAATTAACACTTTGAAACTATCTAAGATGATCTGTTATAAATGTCAAAACATTGGACACATTGCTAGAGACTGTCCAACTAAAAGATCAATGCACCTAGAACTGAATAAAAAGGAGACAAACGAGTGTGATGAAATTGTTAAGGCAGATTTGAAAGTTTTAAATGCTAGTTTAATACACTTGTCTTTGCCAAAGGATGTTGAAACAGTTTCATGTGTGGAGAATGAACTAATGGAGCTCAAGGATTCACCAGCTCAATTCGCTGATCAGATCGTGCAGCTCAAAGAAGAAGAGCCAAAGGTGCACATTACCCAGAAAGAAACTACGCCAAATGCACCAGAGAAGACAACCGTGAATCCTGAACTATCTGAAGACAAAGCGGTTATACAAAAGGTTGAGAAACTGGTTGAGCAAACGCAAAGCATTGAGATTAAACATGAGCTCAAACCGGAGCTGAACAACAAGTTGGAACCGAAAACAGAGCACTGTAAGTTTTCTAAGCTTTCAGAAATATTTGAAATAATTTGCTATAGGTGCCACAACAAAGGCCATTATGCTATAACCTGTCCCTTAAGAAAAAAAAAATTACTAGAAGAGAGAACTGAATTGTCTCATACAAGTGATAGTTTAGTTAAATCTGATTTGTTAAATTCAAATTCTAGTATAATGCATTTGCCTTGGTCAAGAGGATTTGAGACAGGAACAGAGAAGGAGGATAAAGAATATAAGACCCAGATCCTTAGACAACTTGTGGAAGCTTGTAAAGTAAGCACCACTATCAACCGATTTCATTTTACTGTCTCAATATCAGTTATGATGCACTTGTTCTTGCCACTTGGTTTATACTCAGGTACAAATCTCGAGATAGAGTGCAAGGCAAGGGAGTTTGTAAAGAGAAGAATGGAACTGGCCTTACTTGAACAACCAAGGATACAAGAGCTTAAAGAGGTGCCAACTGCTGATGCACACCAATCCGTGGATGAGCAATGTCATAGTGGAGAAGGCAACTTCAAAGAGAAACCACCAGACCCAGCTAAGAACACTGAAATTGTTAAGAAAATAAGTCTTGTGTTTACTCCACCTGATTCTCATGATACCTCATTTGTTTTAAAAAGATTATTACACATAGGACAACATGAAGAAAAGAATTGTGTAAAACCGCAAGTAGGAGAAGACTTTTCTAAATTCAGTGCTGAGGAAGTTGATTCAATTAGTTTATGTTATCATAGAGAATCCATAATGCACTTGTTTTTTTCCAAGAGAGTTGATTTGGATGCAGGAACCAAAGAGGAAAATCGTACAGGAACCTCACATGAAGAGAACTTGTCATCTAGCCAAGTTCCGGTTGAAAGAAGAAGTGCGCCTATGATAACCAATACCCCAAAAGGAGAACGTGATGAACCAGGCCAGAGAAGAGGAGCTGTGCTATAATACCTACTCAAGGGAGAGCCACCAGACGTGCCAAACAACACCAGACCTCATATCTATCAAGGTAAGACCCTAAACTCTCAAATGAGGATGAAAGCTAACTTGCTTTCTATTGGTGCAGGTCATATAGTTTCGAGGTCGAAACCTTTTCAAGAGGTAGAGAATGATGTAGACCTCAAGTAAACATCAACCAAGGAGCATGAGGAACACACCCAGGAGCTGACCAAGACCCTTGGAGAAGACCAGCTAAAGCGCATCAACGACCTATGCCCGTTTATTCGAGCAAACAGGCCGGGCCATAAAGAGTTAAGCTACGATTCGACTTGTTCCAGAAACTAAACTCAACAAGGAAGCCCTGAGAGAAAGAATCAATCCAAAAGCATTCCGCATGAAGAAGTTATGCTGCTCACAAGTCAACGGACTTGCAGGGGTTCCATAAGAGACCAACTCCCAAGTATGGAAGCCTTCCAATCAAATTCAGAAGAAGCGCTTAAAGACCTCAACAATATGGATTTAATGGGACTTCTATAGGAAGAATTCATCAAGTCTTTCAAGCTTCACGAACCCATAATAGCCTTGAAGACTTCAGCCTCAAAACCAGGCCATATGAGCACAAGCAAGATAACTTTTGTTTGTTGTGAATCTGTGCAACGAATCAAGAGTATCTCAGTGGTATTTGGAGCTACTAGAGACCAGAGATCAAGCCTCAGCCACGCCACAGGTAGCTTAGATATTTTTATTATTCTTTTTGCAAACTTTCCTTTTCTTGTATTTTGAATGCCTTGTTGTTTTCTTTTACAAGTCTTGTAGTTTTGAGTCTTTTGTGTAGTTTTTCTTATTTGTGTCGACCTGAATTAGGTCTAGCTGATAGGACCACTTAATAAGGTCCCCTTGCAGCCTTGTAATCGGTAGACTTTGATTTTAATAAAATAGACAACTTCTTCTTGAGACCATAGCCGCCGGCTTCTCTTGAACCCTTGCTTTCTTCTTTGTGTGTGGAATCACCATTGAAGGAGTGTTATTGTGTATCAGAGATCCTCTCATAATCTCTGTGGTGCTATCAATCCATCTCGGCCAGAAACTCTTGTGGAATCAAGTTATTCTGATCGTTTGGTGCTTGTGGAATCAAGTACCTGGTTCTTTTGCTGCTTGTGGAATCAACCAGCTGCCTTTCAATCTGAAATTGTGTGGAGTAAGACTTGGTGGACTCCAATCTTACATCAAACGGCCTCAGGAAAAGCAAGTCCTAGCGAAGGACCCGCACGCCGAGTCTCGGAGGGAGAATTTTCGTCTCCAGGGTCGGCAAGGCAACCCGCCCGCTTTTGGCGCAACAAGTCGTTTTCAACGCTCAAATCACAGGCGACTCTACCGGCCGCCGCTTTAGCTTTGGGCGAGCACCTCACGATACTTCGTGCTAGAATAGCCTCCTTCTTTAAAGGAGTAACCACAACGATGGATACCGCCAACTTATCCGCGGGCCACTCGGGCGGAGGGATGGCTTGACTACCATCCGCAAGTCCCGACTCCGACGGGCCAACCGCCGACTTATCCTTGGAATCTTTTCCAAGCTTGTCTGCCTCTCCGTTCTTCTTCATTTGCCTCCTCTCGCGAAAAGATGATACACGAGTTTTAAACCCTATTTCCTACTGCAAGTGCACAACAACGAAGTAGTACTTAGGGGTCGATCCCACGAAGGCCAAGTTCACACTTTGATCTTAATGAGCTAAATTAAAAGCTAAGACAATTCAATTGGGGTTTGGTTTCGTAAATAGCAAGTAATAAAAGCAAAAATCGGTTGTAAAAATAATATTAGACAAGCGTTAGGTCAAGGAATTTCGCAGGAGATTCAGAGCAAAGGATCAAACAACTATTAAGGCAATTATTTAAGCACAAGTCTAGAACTCAACATAAAGATAATATCAATCCACTCTCGTGGCATCAATAACTTTATCTAACAACCTAAAATCCTAACTCTCGTTGGTTTTAGAAATCGCAGACAAGCATTAAGGATAGATTTGATTTGTTCACAATTCTCCAATACATCTACTCTCGCAGCTAATGAATAAATTGCTCACCCAAGTTTCTTCTAGCAACCTAGCAACTCTCGCTGTCTAAGTTAAACCTAATATCATAAAATCAAGTGATCAATTCGATCCAAGCATTAAGAACAACAAGGGTGAAGACATCGATTTGAATAGCCTATTTGTGTTTAACCCTAAAGCTTTCCTTTGAAAAACCTTAACCTAACTAAGAGATCTACTCAGACATAATTAAAGAAGAAGAAAACAAAGAGATTATAGAGTTCATCATAAAAGCTTGAATAGATAATAAAAGCTGAAAATAAACTTCAATAAGAACTTGATCAAAGCATAAAGATAGATAACAAAAACTGAAAATAACTAAATAAGAACTTGAGTAAAGCATAAAGATAGATAATAAGAGCTGAAAGTAAACTTAATAAAACTTTATCAAAGCATAAAGATAGATAATAAGAACTGAAAATAAACTAAATAGTACTTGATAAAAGCATAAATGTTTAAAGCCTAAAAGAGAAGAGAAACAATGTTTAGAAGCAAGAGAAGACTGAGAGAAGAAGATGGTGTGTTTGTAGCTTGATGCTGTGAGTCCATTATATAGGCCATGGTGTAGGGTAGGAGGTGAGACGGGGAACGATCGTTCTGTAGGAGAACGGTCGTTCTGAGTGGTCGATCGCGAAGTAGGTGGGTGTAGGTGAGTCGGGGAACGGTCGTTCTGTTGAGAGAACGGTCGTTCTTGTGCTTTTTCGTCGGTAGAGTAGGTGAGACGGGGAACGACCGTTCTTGGAGAGAACGGTCGTTCTGAACTCTTGTCGGCAGGGTAGGTGGGAGCAAGAACGGTCGTTCTCTATGGGAATGGTCGTTCTATAGGGGAATGGTCGTTCTCTTGTGGAATGGTCGTTCTCTTCATGTTTTTCAACCTTAACTTGACTCGAACATGTCCGTAAGCGCCAAACTCCATAAAATCTGTATAAAGACTTGAGACAATAGAAAAGACTCGAAAAACTAACGAAAGATGCAAATCAAAACTCAAACCGAATACTAAAAACAAATCAAAATATGTTAAAAATACATAATATCAACTCCCCCCAACTAAGACCTTTGCTTGTCCCAAAGAAAAACTAGAGATCTTACAAAGAGGAGAGGTTTGAAAAACGTGTGAAACTCGTAAAACTTATAGGACCATACTCTAAATCAATTGCCCGTTAACCGCATTCTCAAAGTTCAGATCAAACCATACTTCATTGTACTTCTTCATAACCGTAGTAAATAAGTGAAGTCTCATGATCAAGCAGAAATTAATATATAACATTCATTATCAAATGCGTGTACTCTCACAAAGGGAATATCTAACACGTTATGGTCTAGTATCAAGGTTGGTATTTGGTGGCTCAAGTGTTTCGGTTTCTTTTAGCAGTACAAACGGATGCAAATCATTATGCAAAATCACAGTGAGACATGGACCAATTAGGAGGTACACAACTCTCCTTAACTCTAATCCTTCTACCCATTAAAAGTTCATCCTCTTTTGAAACGAAAATTTTCGATGAATATATTCAAAAAGAGATCACATTTTTAGACACATCCCATGAGTTTAATCAGAAAGAGACCACCTATCTAGACACAGTCCTAAAGAAAAGTTGTGTCGGTCCGTATACTCCATAGTTTTTGCACATGAATGCAATGACAGTAAACGAAAATAAGTGGTTTTCAACATGGAAATGGTAAGGGTGTGGTACTAGACTAAGGATAAGTCTAGCCATTTGGAGTTAGTAAAGATTGGCAGAAATGATGCAAAGAAAACTCCAAATGTAAAATCCAATACATGATTATCAACCCCCTAAGTGAGATAAATTAAGTCCATATTAAGTTCCAATAATTCGATTAAGTTCAGATGATTTGAGAAATTCACTAAATGATCAAGTTATGGATTTTTCTGCGTTTCCAAACTATCCTCAAACAATGCTAAGTAGTCGTAAGGCAATGACATCGAACATGTTGCAATTCCAAAAAGTTAACAAATTCACCAAGTGTTTTGACTCGATAATTTTTTTTTTTAAGGTTCTTTTTTTTGAAAATCTAAACACACCAAAATAAAACATAAGAAATAAACATCCATAAAACACACCGTTAGTACACAAATGAATCCCTCCCCCAGACTTGTTTTTAACCGTCCCGGTTAAAACAAATCTGAAAGAGAAATCCGCAAACTCATAAATAGAATAAAAGTGTTCTAAAATGAAAATGGATATAACAAGGGTGACAGAAATAACCACAAGCTCAGATGGCTACAGAACGACCTTTCTTTAATTCGATGGGAACGATCGTTCTTCCTCGTAGCACGACCGTTCTTGTCAGGAACGATCGACCTCTTCACCCCCAGAAGAGCGGTTTCTCAAATACTTAATAAAGACCTACAAAAAATCTCGAGCAAAACAAGAAACATAAACAAAACAAGAACGAAAAACTTCACGATATTTACATGTTACCTGGTGGGTTGCCTCCCACGAAAGCGCTTGTTTTACGTCGCTAAGCTTGACGTGGAGAGTTGATTATGCTTGAGGAGGCTCGGTCAAGGGAGTTTCTTCCCCGTCTCCGAGTTGTGTGTCGGCAAGATATGGTTTCAATCGCTGTCCATTGACCACAAACTCTTCTCCTTTAGTTTTGAATAAGACGACAGCTCCATATGGTCGCACTTCCTTTATGGTGAAGGACCCTGACCATCTCGATCGCAACTTCCCGGGAAACAGCTTCAGCCGAGAGTTGAAGAATAGAACCTGGTCGTTGGGGGCGAAGTTACGAGCCAGGATGTGCTTGTCGTGGTATGCTTTGGTTCGTTCCTTGTAGATTTTGGAGTTCTCATAGGCCAGATGCCTAATCTCCTGAAGCTCGTGTAGCTGCATCATGCGTCGTTCTGAAGCCGGCTTAATGTCATAGTTGAGCAGCTTGACAGCCCATGCGGCTTTGAATTCGAGCTCAACGGGGAGGTGACAGGCTTTGCCGTAAACAAGGTGGAAAGGAGTGGTCCCGAGAGGCGTTTTGTAGGCGGTCCTGTAAGCCCATAGAGCGTCGTCTAGCTTGGAGGCCCAGTCCTTCCGAGTTGTGCTCACAGCCTTCTGAAGTATGCTCTTGATTTCGCGGTTAGATATCTCAACTTGCCCACTCGTTTGCGGGTAAGGCGTTGCGACCTTGTGCTTTACACCATTCTTGCGTAATAGATTCTCGAAGATCTTGTTGATAAAGTGAGAGCCTCCATCGCTGATGACAACTCGCGGAACACCAAACCTAGGGAAAATGATAGACTTGAACATCTTGATCACCACCCTTGCATCGTTCGTGGGACTCGCCAATGCCTCAACCCATTTAGACACATAGTCAACAGCTACGATTATGTACTCATTCCCGAAAGAAGATGGGAATGGCCCCATAAAATCAATGCCACATACGTCAAAGACCTCCACTTCGAGAATGAAGTTCTGTGGCATCTCATTGCGCTTGCTGATGTTGCCATGTCGCTGGCATGAATCGCATCTAGAGATAAAGCGCTGAGCATCTTTAAACATTGTTGGCCACCAATACCCAGCTTGCAGAACCTTGGAGACTGTTTTGAAAGTAGCGAAGTGTCCGGCATAGGAAGAGCCATGACAGTGAAACAGAATCTCCGGTATCTCCTCCTCAGCCACGCAACGTCTGAATACTCCATCTGGGCAATGCTTGTACAGGTACGGCTCATCCCAGAAGTTATGGCGAATATCCTTTAGGAATTTCTTCCTTTTGTTTCCCACAAAACCGTGAGGTTCTAGATCAGCAGCTAGGTAGTTCGCAATCTCACCAAACCAAGGAATCTGAGGATGTCGGCTGCTTTCGGTTTGGTTGCAGAATTCGGACTGAGCAGGTGCTCGCTGGGTGGGAGCACGTGCTTCCTCAATTTGGAATGCTCCGATCGAGTAAACCTGTTCTTCAGGGAGGCTGTCATTGAGTGGGAGTTCTTCATCAATCCGCATCCTAGATAAATGGTCGGCAGCACCATTATCTATTCCCTTCTTGTCTTTGATCTCCAGGTCGAATTCTTGAAGTAGGAGAATCCACCTAAGTAGCCGCGGCTTAGCGTCTTTCTTGGTCAGCAGATACTTGAGTGCTGCATGATCAGTATGAACTATAACCTTTGATCCAACGAGATAGGACCGAAACTTCTCAAAGGCAAAGACGACGGCCAGAAGCTCCTTTTCTGTCGTAGCATACTTGCACTGAGCATCATCCAATGTGCGACTGGCGTAGTAGATAACGTGGAGCTTCTTGTCTTTCCTCTGGCCGAGAACTGCACCAACAGCATAGTCGCTAACATCTGTCATAACCTCGAAAGGTAGGCTCCAATCTGGCGGCTGCACAATGGGTGCGCTGACCAATGCTCCTTTGATCGTATGAAAAGCCTCAAGACAGTCACTATTAAATTTGAACTTCACCTCCTTGCACAACAGCCTCGTGAGGGGTCTAGCTATCTTTGAAAAATCCTTGATGAACCTGCGATAGAAGCCTGCATGCCCCAGAAAACTGCGGATCCCCTTGACAGAAGTAAGTGGTTGTAGGTTCATCATAACCTCGATCCCATTCCTGACCATGAAGTGACACTTCTCCCAGTTTAGAACTAGGTGCTTTTCCTCACATCGCTGAAGTACCCTGCATAGATTAGACAAACAGTGAGAGAAAGAGTCTCCATACACCGAGAAGTCATCTATGAACACCTCCATTATGTCTTCGATCAAGTCGGTAAAAATGGACATCATGCATCACTGGAAAGTTGTCGGAGCATTGCACAATCCGAATGGCATGCGCCGGTAAGCGAATGTGCCATAAGGACATGTGAATGTTGTTTTCTCCTGGTCGTCCGGATTGATGGGGATCTGAAAGAAACCTGAATAACCATCTAAAAAACAGTAGTATGGATGGTTAGCAAGTCTTTTAAGCATCTAATCAATAAAGGGCAAAGGGAAGTGATCCTTCCGAGTTGCAGCATTCAGTTTACGATAATCTATGCACATTCTATGGCCGGTTATGATCCTAATCGGTATCAGTTCATTCGTATCATTCTTTATTACAGTGATTCCACCTTTCTTAGGAACTACATGAACTGGACCAACCCAAGTACTATCAGAAATAGCATAAATTACACCGGCTTCCAGAAGTTTCATTATCTCCTTCTTAACAACATCTTTCAGATTCAGATTTAACCTCCTCTGATGTTCTATAGAACTCATCGATTCATTTTCTAGATGTATCCTATGCATGCAAAGATCAGGGGAGATGCCAGTGATATCATCAAGTGAATACCCTATAGCCTTTCTATACTTCCTAAGCTCGCATAAAAGTAAAGCTACTTCCACATTATTCAAATCAGCATTCACAATTATCGGGTAAGTAGAGTTCGTTCCAAGGAATGCGTACCTGAGCCCGGCTGGAAGATTTTTGAGCTCCAGTTTGGGTGCTTTCAATTCGCTCCAAGGGCTGTCTATCGGGTCAAGTGGCGGAGCAGGTGCTCGCGGGATTGGAGCGGGTGCTCCGTCTGTTTCTGCCGAGTTCTCCTCATCTTCTAGGCTCGTGTACGCCACCATCTCCTCCATTCTTCGGTGTGAGAGCCGAAACTCACACTGTCAAAACTTATATTTAGTGGGGGCTCGAAAATTCTATTTTTAAAGAATTAAAGGACCGAAAATGCAAAAGAGAAATTTTTATTGATATTTTCCGAAAGTATATGGGAAATTAGCAAAAGCTGAATAGTCATAAATTGCTAAAACTCCTAATACTCGGATCTGGGATGGGATTTACCCTTACATGAGCGTACATATATATACTGACAATAGTAGGAGGCTAAGACTTCAGATTTCTGATGTGGGACCTCGTCTTTCTTTCCCAGCCGCCGACCTAAGCTTTTTGGGCCCGATATCCGGCCCGAGAGTCTTCCGTGATCCATCCGTGCGTTCTGACCCAAATCCGGTCCGCCGATGAATAGTGATCCGTGAATAGTAAACCGGTGAATAGTAAACCGATGAATAGTAATCCGAATCTCGGTTTATGCTCAATTCGATTTTTCGGTTAACTTTGTCTCGGGATGAATAGTGTTTTTCAATGGTTTTTCCCGCGTGAATAGTGTTCCGAGCGTTTTACGACTTCTGAGATTTGAACCGCCCATTTTTCGTTTGAACTTCCAGCCGCCGGTTCTCGTATCAATGGCCAGCCGCCGGATCCTTTGGCTCGTGTGCTTGGCGAGTGGTCCATGAACGGCTGGACGTTCGTCACGGTCTTTCGGGGAATGTTTACCGACGTCTTTGGAGTCAGAACATGCACATGGATGATCTTCGGGTCGGTTCGGGCATGACAGTCGGTCGACTGGACGATGTTCGGACGATGACTCTTGACTTGAGAAATGGTCGTGTGCATGTGATGAAGACCCGGCGGTTGGTGTATCATGAAGATCCGGCGGCTGGCACTCATCCCAGCCGCCGGCCATGGACGTGTGAAAACCCGGCGGCTGGCACTCATCCAAGCCGCCGGTTTCGGATGAGGAATACCCGGCGGCTGGCACTTATCCCAGCCGCCGGTTTGTATCTTGAATGGATCGTGGGTAGTTTGCCTTAGCTCGTCCGTCCAATGTTCGGATGAAGAAGACCCGGCGGCTGGCACTCATCCCAGCCGCCGGTTTCGGATGAAGAAGACCCGGCGGCTGGCACTCATCCCAGCCGCCGGTTCCGGATGAAGAAGACCCGGCGGCTGGCACTCATCCCAGCCGCCGGCCTTGGATGGAGAAGACCCGGCGGCTGGCAGTCATCCCAGCCGCCGGTTCGTGTCTTGGACGGGTCGTGGGCAGTTTGCCTTAGCTTGCCCGTTCCATGTTCGGAACAAGGAGCTACGAGCTGAGAGTTTTATCGGGATTGACTGAAAGGAGACGGCAATGAGTTTTTCCGTTCGTCCGTTCATCCGCTTCTCTTTGATGTCTTGTCAGAGCATTGTTCATCATGGAAGTTTGTGCCATGTTTACTATATCAAAGGAGTGGCTTCATTCATTTTTTCACATCCCCTTCTCAAGTTTTTTTCTTCAAGTCTCTTCTTTGAAAATCTTCCTCTTAGCAATGGCTGGTGAAGAAGGTTCTCCTTCCGGTCTCAACTTTGATGCGATAATGAATAATCAGTTCGAGTTTGATTTTATGTCCGCTGATCAGGATATGATACTTGTGGAAGATCTGCTGGCAGCTGGAGAAAATGCCGTTCCACGAGCAGCGTACGGTCCCGAAGGTGTTCCTCAGTGGGAGGCCGGTCCTAGCAATGCCCAAGGAGCGCTCGATTTTGCTAATGTTCCTCAATGGGCGTCTGAAACGGCTGCTGGGAATGATGACGTACCCGAGCCGGCGGCCGAAAATGATTTCAGACCCGAGCCGGCGGCCGGGAATGAGGTCAGACCCGAGCCGGCGGCCGGGAATGAGATCAGATCCGAGCCGGCGGCCGGGAATGAGATCAGACCCGAGCCGGCGGCGGGAATGAGATCAGACCCGAGCCGGCGGCCGGGAGTTCGACGAGTAGGGCGTCTGGTTCGAAGAGGGCGGCTGGCTCCAAGAACGCTTCCAAGAGGGCGGCTGGCATAGTAACGTCCATGGACCAGTCGCGCAAGCACACGAGCCAAAGGAATTGGCGGCTGGCCATCAATACCAAAACCGGCGGCTGGAAGTTCGAATAAAGAACGGGCGGCTCAAACCTCAAGAGTCGTAAAACGTTCGGAATACTATTCACATGGGAAAAACCGTCAAAACACTATTCATATCGGATTCCTATTCATTGATTATAAAAGGCGGGCCAGATTTGGGTCAGAATGTGCAGGTGGATCACAAAAGATTTTCGGGCCGGATTTCGGGCCCATCGATTATAAAAGGCGGGCCAGATTTGGGTCAGAATGTGCAGGTGGATCACAGAAGATTTTCGGGCCGGATTTCGGGCCCAGAAGGTTAAGTCGGCGGCTGAGAAGAAACTACAGAGTCCCACATCGAAAATATGAAGTCTTAGCATCCTAGGATTGACAGTATATATATGTACGCTCATGTAAGGGTCAAAGTCATCCCAAATCCGGGTATTAGGAGTTTTAGCAATATAAGACTTTTCAGCTTTTGCTAATTATTCTTGTACTTTCGGAAATCATCAATAAAATCTCTCTTTTTGCATTTTCGGTCCTTTAGTTCTTTAAAATAGAATTTTCGAGCCCCCATAAAATTTAAGTTTTGATAGTGTGAGTTTCGGCTCTCACAAAATATATTCTTGAAGGGCGGGCTCCTCCGAAAGGTCCAGACTTTGTTGATCCAATGATGACTTATCCTGGAATGGATGGCGTTTGGATGTACCGTTACTAGAAGTACGGAGAGGCTGGTCCGTCTGAGCCGGCGGCTGCATTTGAGCCAGAGGCCGGATTTGAGCCGGAGGCCGAGCCTTCTGTTCCGATGGCGTCCGAGGGACAAGTTCCTGTTCCCCAGGAATCTGATCGTGCCGCTGCGGCCGACAAAGGCAAAGGGGTTGCTAGCGGTTTGGATCGTTTGAGGAAGACCAAGGCTCCTCGAAGGGTCGAGGCTCCCGAGTCCGGTTTGATGTTAGATGCCCGCAAGGCGGCAGAAGGAGACTTGGTTGAATCTGCGAGGCTCGTGGATTATATCGGCGAATCTGCCCCGGCTACTACTCTGCCGTTTGATCCCTCGGCAGCATATGGGGATTTATCTTCCGGCCTTGTGATGGTATCTTCTTGCTTAGTTGCTTTTGATATGAGTTTGCTCTTCTCTTGACCTTGCTTATTGAATACTCGTCTTGTTTTGATTCAGATCGCCACTCGGGCGCATGCGACCCGGCTCAAACTCGAGGCCACGACAAAAGAGTCCCGAAAGAAGGACAAAAAGATTAGAAATTGGAGGTCCGGCTCAGGAGAGCGGAGAAGAAGGCCCAAAGGCTTGAATCTGCCGCTGCCGCGGAGGTGCAGGCTCTTAAAGACGAGCTCAAGGAGGCCAAGCGTGAGATGGATACGGCAGCGAAATGCTGCCAATGGGCGGCTGTGGAGAAATTCCGTCTTCGCGTCGAGAGTGCGAGGGCTGCCTTAGCTCCGCTGCGTCAGGCCAGGTTAGGCGAGGCTGCTCTGACCGAAGTCGGCTCGAACCTGGTGATGGTCCGGGATATTAAATCCGGGAAGAAGAAGGTTGACGAAGAGGAGGCCGAGTTGGAGTCTCAGGGTGCAGACGTCCAGGACATGGCTGAAGCTGGCGCTACTCCTCTCGTCGAGCATGATTAGGTTTTTGCTTATTGAAATAATAAAACGATTGATTAGGCCCGTCAGACTAACTTACTTGCATTTCTGTTGTTGTTTTCGAGTTGCTGGAGTACCCGATGTATTTGCTTCTATTAAACTCACTTGATTGCTTGATTTTCTCTTTTAAGGATATCATTTCATCATTCAGTTATATTTGCTTCGACGTTGATGGCTTTGGCTCAAGCTTTGAAACCGGTGTATCATTTTGGATACTATTCGGATTTTAGTTCTCGTCGGGATTATTAGACCGTTCTTGACTCTGTTCTTCGGCTCCGGACTCGAGTTGTGAACCAGCATATCGTCTCGGATATTGTTTGGATTTTGGTTGAGGCTTCCGAATCCTTGCTTGTCTTCGCTGGATTCTTCGGACCTCTTATCTTGTCTGCTTGTATTTTGTATGGTGCGTTTCGAGATGCTTTTTCTGGGCATTCCGAACTTAAGGAACCAGTGTATCATCGCGGATACTGTCTGGGTTTATATTTTTCGTCCGGATCCATTCTCAACTTCGCTGGACCCTTGATCCGTTTTGTTCCTACTTGGTTATTCGACTTTCCTTCCATGAATCGTCTTTTAACTCTTTTGGTTATGTTTGACTTGTTCAATGGACTTGTGCTTTGTATGCTGCGTTGGAGATGCTTTTCCGGGCACTCCAAGATTTCTGACCAGGGTTCTTGGATTGCAGATGTCTCCTGGGTTTAATGTTTGTTTTTGGTGTCGCGGGGAACTGAGCTCGCTTGACTCCCTCTTTCGACGGAACGCTTTTAAGATCTCTTATCAGAGCCTGTTTGACACTGTGTCCTCGAGATGTCTTAGACCAGCTTTCCATGTCAGGCTGATATTGCGTGTTTTTAACGTATTTTGATTCGTTTTTAGTATTCGGTTTGAGTTTTGATTTGCATCTTTCGTTGGTTTTTCGAGTCTTTTCTTTTGTTTTGAGTCTTTTACAGATTTCATGGAGTTCTGAAGGAGTTTGGCGTTTACGGACATGTTCGAGTCGGGAAAACACGAGAAAAAGACCAAGTGAAGAACGACCGTTCTTGGAGTAGAACGATCGTTCTGGCCAAGCAATGGAACGACCGTTCTTTGGCTAGAACGACCGTTCCCACACACACCTACCCTGCCGACATAAACCGAAGATCGATCGTTCTCTCCCATGTGCCCGTTCCACACTTCACCAACCATGCCGACAAAAGCACAACGGAACGACCGTTCTCCCCAGCAGAACGATCGTTCCACAACAAAAACACTTGGGAACGACCGTTCTCCCCAGAAGAACGATCGTTCCCCGAAAAACACACTATGGAACGACCGTTCTCCTCACCAGAACGATCGTTCCCCGACTCCACATCTCACCTACTTCGATCGACCATCGGGAACGATCGTTCTCCACCTAGAACGACCGTTCCCCGTCTTACCTACTCCCCTTCACCTTGGCCTATATAATGGACTCACAACATCAATCTCAAAACACACCTTCTTCCTCCTCCTCTCTTCTCTAGCTTCAAAGCATAGCTTCTTCTTTAGTTTTAAGTTTTATGTTTATGCTTTTATCTAGTTCTTGTTAAGTTTCTTTTAAGCTTTAATCTTATGCTTTACTTTCAGTTCTTATCTTTATGCTTAATTAAGTTTTACTTTCAGTCTTTATATTTATGCTTTACTTTTAGTCTTTATGTTTATGCTTTAATTAAGTTCTTATAAGTTTATATTCAGCTTTCATTATCTATTCAAACTTTTATGATGAACTTTATAATCTCTTTGTTTTCTTCTTTAATCATGTCTGAGTAGACCTCTTAGTTAGGTTAAGGTTTGTCAAAGGAATTCATGAGCTTTAGGGTTAAACACAAATAGGCTATTCAAATCAATATCTTCACCCTTGTTGTTCTTAATGCTTAGATCGAATTGATCACTTGATCTTATGAAATTTGGTTTAACTTAGACAGCGAGAGTTGCTAGGTTGCTAGAAAGAACATTGGTGAGCAATTTAACCATTACCTGCGAGAGCAGATGTATTGAGAATTGTGAACATATTAAACCTATCCTTAATGCTTGTCTACGATTTCTAGTACCAGCGAGAGCTAGGATTTCTAGGTTGATACACAAAGATATTGGTACCACGAGAGTGGATTGATATTATCTTAGTGTTTAAGTTCTAGATTTATGCTTAATCATTGCCTGAATAGTTGTTTGATCCGTTGCTCTGAATCTCCTGCGATATTCCTTGACCTAACGCTTGTTTAATATTATCTTACAACCGATTTCGCTTTCATTACTTACTATTTACAAAACCAAAAACATATTGAATTGTCTTAGCTTTTGATTTAGCTCAATATATCAAGTGTGAAAACGGTCTTCGTGGGATCGACCCCTAAATACTACTTCGTATGCTGTGCACTTGCAGTAGGAAATAAGGGTTTAAAACTCGTGTATCAAGTTTTTGGCGCCGTTGCCGGGGACCAAATATTCACCTTTGGTTTACGGCTGAATTATCAGACTAAGAACTTTACTGAACTCGTTTTCTTTTCTTCTTCGTTTCTGTGTTTCAGGTGCATGTCCCCAAGGAGCACAAGGAGCAGAAACAACGAGGATCTTGTTAACTTATCGAACGAGGAGTTAGCAAGGGCAGAACGAGAGAACAGGCAGAGACGTAACACACCTGTTCCAGAACCAGAAACGACTGACACCGCCAACTCAGAGATGGGCGGACAATAGACATCGCAGCTCAGCTGCTACAACTTCAGACAGCCATGGAGCAGCTTCGCATGCAACAGGAGAGGCAACTCATTGCACAACTGCTTTCGGGGACAAAGATGCGGCCCACACATACTACCAGGATCGATCTGCGATCGTTGCCCCGACCATCCAGAGGCAAGATTACGAGATCAAGGCTCAATTAATCGCCCTCGTGAAGCAACACCTGTTCCACGGTCTGCCTGCTGAGATTCCGATGGATCACATCGAGAACTTCGAAGAGATCTGTAGCACAACCGGCTCCAATGGTGTGCCCCCAGATTTTTGAAGTGCAAGCTTTTCCCTTTCTCTCTTGCGGGAAAAGCATCACAGTGGTTAAAATCTTTACCACCACGCTCTCTACCGACTTGGGCTGATGCAAGATCAGCCTTCTTGGATATGTTCTACACGAAATCCAAGACCGCAGCCTTGAGGAACAAGATCTCCTCATTCGAGCAACAGTCCGGCGAGTCCTTTAATGAAGCATGGGAGCGGTTTAAGGAGTACAAGCGCGAGTGCCCTCACCATGGGTTTAGTGATGAGCAACTGCTCAGCACCTTCTATGACGGAATTGATTGGGACTACAGAAACGCCCTGAATGCAGCTAGTAACGGTGACTTCTACACTAAGTCAAAGGAAGGAGCTCTGGAGCTGATCGAGAACCTAGCCGCAAGTTCCAGCAACAAAAACCCAGAGTACGACAGAAAGAAGGTCAACAGTGTGGAGTCCAAGCAGATTGCGGAGCTCACGGCCAAGGTTAACCTTCTCCTTAAGGGGAACCAAAAGTCCGCCCTCGCTCAAGTCCATGAGGAAGAAACCGGTGATGATCGGAGGGAGGTCAATTATGTGAACGGGCAAGGATTCGGACAGAACCGCAGTTTCAACAACCAAGGTTTCAATACCCATCCGAATTTGTCCTATAGGAGCACTAATGTGGAGAATCCTCAAGACCAGGTTTACCCTAAGAAAGGAGGACAGAATCAGATGGGCTTACAGGAAGGCTACTCCAACAACTACCAGGGTAGACAATTCGTCCCAAATCAGAACCGATTCCAAGGAGGAAATCAACAAAAGCAGCCCTTAATAAACTCACAGCCCCAACCTTTCACAAATCCGCAGCCTTCATCTTCAGCAACCGGCTCCCAAGACGAGCTGAAGAACATGATGCAACAACTACTGACGGGACAGCAAAAAGCCGCGGCTGAGATCAATACAAAAATTGACACCATGTATGTGGACCTTAATGGGAAGTACGAGGCAGTACAGACTCACATGAAGCAGCTTGACACTCAGATTGAACAAACCGCTGAATCAGTTAAGAGGACATCAGGGACTCACGCAGAGGTGAACTACGTGAATGGAGGCCATGTGTAGAATCAGAGCTTGCAAGCTTCAGCATCTAACTCTCAAGACGAGCTGAAGTCTCTTATGCACTTGGTTTTACTCAACCAAAAAAAATCTGCTGATGAGGTCAATGTCAAGGTGGACAGCATGTACAATGATCTCAACAATAAGTTTGAAGTTGTTTGCACTCGCATGAAGAAGCTTGAGATTCAGATTGGTCAAACTTCTAAGGCATCAGAAAATCTTCCAGCAAGGGTATACATTCCTAAAGTGCCTTATCCAGTTTTACCTAAAGATCAGAGGGAGCCCATCAGTGCAGAGAAACCAGCTGATTTTAAGAAGATAACTCAAGAAGAGATTAAGGCAGTGTTTGTAGAGGCAAGGAGTACACCACCAGCACTGAGGGTATTGCCTAAGGTTGAAGATCCCGGAAAATTCTTAGTCCCATGCTCCGTTGCTGGAGTTGAATTCAAGGACGCTCTTTGTGATTCCGGGTCTACTGTGAATCTCATGTCAAAGGCAATTGCAGAGAAGTTGAAAATTTCTAAGGTAAAGCCTAGTCATATGACTCTTCGATTTGCAAACACCTCCTCAACAACATCGTCTGGCAGCATTCACAATCTACCTGTCCGAATAGGGGATTGCCTAGTTCCAACCGATTTTCAGGTTGTGGAGATGAGAGAAGGTTATGGCATGCCCTTACTTCTTGGAAGACCGTTCATGGCTACTGTGGGTGCAATCATCGATATGCCAAATAGGCAAGTCTGCTTTTCCAAGATTGACAAGAATCTCTTCTACGAAGCCGTTCCCATAGGAACAACCACACACGCCTCTTGCATCTCAGCAGTGGATAGAGAGGAATCACGTACTCCGATTCCGCAAGCACCTGTTCCACCACCCGGGAAATTTAGGGAGAAGATAAAGACGCAAGAGAACATGCAGTGCAAAAGAATTACGGGAGGTTCTCAAATGACTTTGATCCCTCAAGGATATGATGGAAACTCGGTTGACTACAAGGTGAAGTGCAAAGGTCGTCCTAAACCTTTCTCTAGAGTTAGAGCTATTCTTCCATCAGAGTTTAAGAGAAGGGTATTGGTGTTGTGAATGGAATGCTGAGTACGGTTCTGAACATGAGGATGCCTGATTATGGAGCTTGTTTTGGAGCAAGCTCTCAAGCCCAAACTGATTGATACATGGCACCAACGTCAAGCTTAGCGACGTAAAACAAGCGCTTTCGTGGGAGGCAACCCACCTGGTAACATGTAAAATAGCGTGAAGTTTTTTTTTCTTATTCTATTTACGTTTCTTGTTTTGTTTGAGATTGTTTTTGCAGGTTTTTATTAAGTGTTGAGCGGATGACGGATAGAGAGCAGTACCGATAGCTCCACCAGCGACCACTGAGCTGTGGTTATTTCTATCACCCTTGTTATATCCATTTTTATTTTATGCTACTTTTATTTTATTTCACGGGTTTCTCTTTCAGTTTTGTTTCAACCGGGACGGTTAAAAACAAGTCTGGGGGAGGGATTTATTTGTGTACTAACATTGTGTTTTATTGATGTTTACTTCTTATATTTTATTTTGGTGTGTTTAGATTTTCAAAAACAAAAAAAAAAAAGAAAAAAAAAAAATATTTTTATCGAGTCAAAACAGTGTGTGATTTTGTTAAAACTTTTTGGAATTGCAACATGTTCGATGTCATTTCCTTAAGACTGTTTAGCATTGTTTGAGGATAGTTTGGAAACGCTGAAAAATCCATAACTTGATCATTTAGTGAATTTCTCAAATCATCTGAACTTAATCGAATTATCGGAACTTAATATGGACTTAATTTATCTCACTTAGGGGGTTGATAATCATGTATTGGATTTTACATTTGGAGTTTTCTTTGCATCATTTCTACCAATCTTTGCTAACTCCAAATGGCTAGACTTATCCTTAGTCTAGTACCACACCCTTACCATTTCCATGTTGAAACCCACTTTTCTTCGTTTACTGTCATTGCATTCATGTGCAAAAACTATGGAGTATACGGACCGACACAACTTTTCTTTAGGATTGTGTCTAGATATGTGGTCTCTTTCTGATTAAACTCATGGGATGTGTCTAGAAATGTGATCTCTCTTTTTGAACATATTCATTGAAAATTTTCGTTTCAAAAGAGGGTGAACTTTTAAAAAGGGTAGAAGGTTTTATTCACATTCAAGAAATAAGCTTACATTGTTGATGTTCTTTTGATGCAGATCTTAGAGACTAACTGGTTTCATTCTCCGATATAAAAAAAAAAAAATATAAAAATAAAAAAAAAGAAAGAAAAAGAAAGAAAAAAGAAGAATAAAAATTATTTGCATTACAGAAAAGAAAACGGAAGGAACCGGGAAAGTCTAGGTAATATCGTTAAATTCCATAAAATGTTAAAAGAAATTAATCATGTTCTTGATTTGTGACCTGTTAAAAAAGGGTAGAAGGATTAGAGTTAAGGAGAGTTGTGTACCTCCTAATTGGTCTGTGTCTCACGGTGATTTTTCATAATGATTTTCATCTGTTTATATTGCTAAAAGAAACCGAAACACTTGAGCCACCAAATACCAACCTTGATACCTGGACCATAACGTGTTAGATATTCCCTTTGTGAGAGTACACGCATTTGATAATGAATGTTAAATATTGAGTTCTGCTTGATCATGAGATTTCACTCATTTACTACGGTTATGGAGAAGTACAATGAAGTACGGTTTGATCTGAACTTTGCGAATGCGGTTTACGGGCAATTGACTTAGAGTATGGTCCAATAAGTTTTAAAAGTTTCACACGTTTTTCTAACCTCTCCTCTTTGTAAAATATCTGGTTTTGCTTGGGGACAAGCAAAGGTTTTAGTTGGGGGGAGTTGATATTGCGTGTTTTTAACGTATTTTGATTCGTTTTTAGTATTCGGTTTGAGTTTTGATTTGCATCTTTCGTTGGTTTTTCGAGTCTTTTCTTTTGTTTTGAGTCTTTTACAGATTTCATGGAGTTCTGAAGGAGTTTGGCGTTTACGGACATGTTCGAGTCGGGAAAACACGAGAAAAAGACCAAGTGAAGAACGACCGTTCTTGGAGTAGAACGATCGTTCTGGCCAAGCAATGGAACGACCGTTCTTTGGCTAGAACGACCGTTCCACACTCACCTACCATGCCGACATAACCGAAGATCGATCGTTCTCTCCCATGTGCCCGTTCCACACTTCACCAACCATGCCGACAAAAGCACAACGGAACGACCGTTCTCCCCAACAGACGATCGTTCCACAACAAAAACACTTGGGAACGACCGTTCTCCCCAGAAGAACGACCGTTCCCCGAAAAACACACTATGGAACGACCGTTCTCCTCACCAGAACGATCGTTCCCCGACTCCACATCTCACCTACTTCGATCGACCATCGGGAACGATCGTTCTCCACCTAAAACGACCGTTCCCCGTCTTACCTACTCCCCTTCACCTTGGCCTATATAATGGACTCACAACATCAATCTCAAAACACACCTTCTTCCTCTCCTCTCTTCTCTAGCTTCAAAGCATAGCTTCTTCTTTAGTTTTAAGTTTTATGTTTATGCTTTTATCTAGTTCTTGTTAAGTTTCTTTTAAGCTTTAATCTTATCCTTTTATCTTATGCTTTACTTTCAGTTCTTATCTTTATGCTTAATTAAGTTTTACTTTCAGTCTTTATATTTATGCTTTACTTTTAGTCTTTATGTTTATGCTTTAATTAAGTTCTTATAAGTTTATATTCAGCTTTCATTATCTATTCAAACTTTTATGATGAACTTTATAATCTCTTTGTTTTCTTCTTTAATCATGTCTGAGTAGACCTCTTAGTTAGGTTAAGGTTTGTCAAAGGAATTCATGAGCTTTAGGGTTAAACACAAATAGGCTATTCAAATCAATATCTTCACCCTTGTTGTTCTTAATGCTTAGATCGAATTGATCACTTGATCTTATGAAATTTGGTTTAACTTAGACAGCGAGAGTTGCTAGGTTGCTAGAAAGAACATTGGTGAGCAATTTAACCATTTCCTGCGAGAGATTGAGAATTGTGAACATATTAAACCTATCCTTAATGCTTGTCTACGATTTCTAGTACCAGCGAGAGCTAGGATTTCTAGGTTGATACACAAAGATATTGGTACCACGAGAGGGATTGATATTATCTTAGTGTTTAAGTTCTAGATTATGCTTAATCATTGCCTGAATAGTTGTTTGATCCGTTGCTCTGAATCTCCTGCGATATTCCTTGACCTAACGCTTGTTTAATATTATCTTACAACCGATTTCGCTTTCATTACTTACTATTACAAAAACCAAAAACATATTGAATTGTCTTAGCTTTTGATTTAGCTCAATATATCAAAGTGTGAAAATGGTCTTCGTGGGATCGACCTAAATACTACTCGTATGCTGTGCACTTGCAGAAGGAAATAAGGGTTTAAAACTCGTGTATCACAGGCGCTTTACTGGGTTTGGCGAGTTTACTTCCTGGTTTACACCTCGCACTATTTACCTATGCTAAGTGTTCTTGAAGTTAAACTAATCAGAACATCGTCTTGACGCTTCCCGCATTCCCGATCAGGTTACGCCTTTCGGATGTTAGTCCGGAAAATTGTATAGCGCGCTACTCTTATCCGCTGCGGGATGTCAAAAGAACCATGGTTGAAAAGTAAGAGTCTTGTTGTGCCAGCACAACAGACGGTTCGTTTGGATTTGAATACTTGAGAGATATTTTATGTATCTCAATCGATGGATAGTCCCGAGATGCTAAGTCCCGATGTTTATCCGGGCTCGTTTCTCGGGGATCGTTCGAGTTCTAGACGTGATATGAGATGCTAGGTCTCAATGTTCGTCACCTCGGATCTCTCTGGACTCTTTGTTTCTCCGAACGGGTTACAAGATGCTAAGTCCTGATTTTCGTCCGGATCTGTATTTTTGGGAAATTACTCAAGTTTCTTGATATGATCATGGATGGCACTGAAGAAGGAGAGCTTGAACCGGATGATGAACCAGTTGTTGAAGCCATGGAAGGACATGAACCGGAGCTTGTAGCTGAGGACGCCTTGCTTGTACCAGCAGGAGCCATGACCAGGGCCAGAACCAAACAGCTATATAAGTCTCTAAGTGCACTACTTAGCTCAGTGGAGAACCAGATCAACCTTATTGAAGATCAAGTGCAACCAGTCCATTTAGTAAGCTTCACGGAAGATTTAGGAAAACTCAAGACTGATTTAGGAAACCCTTCCTAAATGAAAAGCATGAGACCGTCGTTTTTAGGATCTTCTTCCTAAACACCAAGTCACGTTTCCTAAATTCAAGTTAAGTCCGAGACAAGGAGGGAAGTCAAGACCGTGGTGATCTGAAGAGTTATTCAACACAACTTTATTTCAGTCAAGTCTTTATTAGTTATTGTCTTGTTTTTCCGTGTTGTCCGTTATTATTTTCGAGAAGTCATAACACAAACTCTATATGTACTTCGAGAAATATTCAATCAAATAACAAGTTGTCTTTGATCATTGTGATTGTCTTAGAGAGTGAATCTCTGTTGTTCTTCGTGAACAAACTCTGTGGCTTGGTGAGTCATATCAAACAACAACCTTCTCTATCGTCTAAGTGAGTCATATCTTAGGATAGTTAAGTTCGGTATATCAAGAGCCATTCCGCAACTCTTGTGTGACCTATCGACCCATTCCTTTGTTCTTCAAGCTAGTAGCTTACTGAGTTCAAAGTTTATCAACAAAACCAACCCTCCAAAGTTCAATCCGTGGGAGTTTCGTATTAAGTGGTATCAGAGCAGCTTTGGGGTATTGGTATCGAAATTTCTGCCCATCTTCTCATCTTTTCATCTATCATAAAATTCTTATCTATCTATCTGTTCTCTGGTTGAGTTTATATATTTAAAAAAAAAAAAAAGTAATATCTAAGACTAGGAGAAATCGGTCTTGTTGGAAAGAGACAAAAGTTTTAGGAACCAGGAGAAATCGGTTTTTAGGATAGATCAATCAACCAGAACCAAAAATCTTGCAATCTGTCTATCTAACTCTTCAAATTCTGTTGTTGTTTGGATCGATTCATTGGGTTTGATCGGATTTGTTCTACTAGAACTCTTGAGTTTTCGCCAACACCAAGTCGAGAGACCAAACACTTGTGAGAAAGAGGGTTATTACACTGATTCGTTTGTTGAATTGGTTGCAGGAGAACATAAAGCGGTTCAACTTGGAGAACTCTGTTTTTATCTAACTTGTTTGTTCATTTTATCAGGATATGATGTCTGATCATAGCGAAAACGAACAGGAAAACAATCCAGGTCTTTCAAAATTTCAGATGAAGGCATTAATGGGAGAGATGACGCGATTAATGAGAGTTGAGATGGAATCTGTCCATGCACGACTTGATCGCATCCAAGAGGATACTCAGGGCCGACCTCAACAAAACGATGGAGGAACTGGCCAATCTCGCAACAACCAAAGACGATCACAGAACCAAGAGGAAAGGGAATCTGATCACAATTCCAGTGGAAGCCGAGGTGGTACCAGAAGACGAGGCAGGACAATCATCTAGGAAGTCTTAAGTTGAAGATTCCTTCCTTTCATGGGAAAAATGATCCCGACGCCTATCTTGAGTGGGAAAAGAATATCGAATGGTTTTCGATTGCCAAAACTACTCAGAGATCAAAAAGGTAAGATTGGCTGCCACTGAATTTCATGGTTATGCTATTAACTGGTGGGATCAGATTGTGACAAGCAGGAGAAGATCAGGAGAACCAGCCGTGGATACGTGGGAAGAGATGACTAATCTCATGAGGAAAAGATTTGTGCCTAGCCACTACCATCGTGATCTGCATCAAAGGCTTAGACGATTGGTTCAAGGAACTAAAAGCGTGGAAGACTACTGCCAAGAGATGGAGACACTGATGATCAAAGTTGATGCTGTTGAAGATCCGGAAACCACAATGGCTAGATTCCAAGGAGGACTCAATCGTGAGATCCAAGATAGATTGGAGATGCATGAATACGACTGTCTAGAAGAGATGCTCCACAAAGCGATCTTAGTTGAGCAACAAGTCAAGAGGAAGAATTTTCCTAAGTCTGTGTACAATCCAAGTGCTAAGTCTAGCTACCAAGACAAGGGTAAACCTCTAACTAAGTCTTCTTCCGATTTTAAAACTAATCCACCTTCTAGTGTTGTTAAAGGAAAAACAGAGGAACCTACTACCACACGATCCAGAGATATGAGATGTTTCAAGTGTCATGGTCTTGGACACTTTGCTAAGGAATGCACCAACAAGAAGGTCATGATCGTGTTGGAGAATGGGGAAGTAGAATCCGAGGATGAAGAACCACAATCCGATTCTGAAGAAGAGCATGTGGACTACCCTGCCCATGGAGAACTCTTTGTTAATAGAAGAACTTTGAGTGTGCAACCTAAACCGAGGGAGCATGAGCAGGAGAGAACCTCTTTCACACCAGATGTCTTGTTAAGGATAAGGTCTGTAGTTTGATCGTGGATGGAGGCAGCTGCACCAATGTGGCGAGTGAAACCTTTGTTAAGAAACTCGGATTGAGTGTGAAGAAGCATCCGCGACCATATCCACTACAATGGCTAAACGAAACAGGGGAGATGAAGGTGAGCCAACAAGTTTCGGTCCCAATCACCATTGAAGGTACCAGGATGAGATACTTTGTGATGTACTTCCTATGGAGGCTGGACATATTCTTTTAGGAAGGCCTTGGCAATATGATAAGAAGGCAGTCCATGATGGGTTCACAAACCGTCACACCTTTGAGCATCAGGGAAAGAAGATTATCTTAGCTCCACTCTCACCTCAAGAGGTACACCGAGACCAATTGCTTTTGAAAGAAAGAAGAGAGCAGGCCAAACGAGATAAGGAAGCCAAAGCATCAAAAGAAAACGACTCTACAAAGGTAACGAAGTCCAACTTCTTTGCTAAGCCTAATGAGATCAAGCAAGCTGTTTTGCTAATCGAACTATGCTTTTACTGGTTTTTAAAGAAACACTAATGTCTTCTTCTAACCATGCACTGGAGTTTCCAAGTGAGTTTGAGTCTCTTTTGCAAGGATTCAGGGATGTGTTTGCAGATGAGAATCCGGAAGGCTTACCACCAATCAGAGGTATCGAACATCAAATTGATTTCATACCCGGCGCTTCTCTTCCGAACAGACCAGCATACAGGACCAATCCTGTTGAGACCAAAGAGCTGCAGAAACAGATCAACGAGCTCATGGAGAAAGGGTACATCAGGGAAAGCATGAGTCCATGCGCAGTTCCAGTTCTCCTTGTGCCTAAGAAAGATGGCAGCTGGCGTATGTGTGTGGATTGCAGAGCAATCAACAACATAACAGTTAAGTACAGACATCCCATCCCTAGGCTAGATGATATGCTAGATGAGCTTCATGGATCATGTATCTTTTCTAAAATCGATTTGAGAAGTGGATATCATCAAATTAGAATGAAAGAAGGGGATGAATGGAAAACTGCTTTCAAAACAAAGCTAGGGCTGTACGAATGGTTAGTTATGCCTTTTGGTTTAACCAATGCACCTAGTACTTTCATGAGATTGATGAATCATGTTCTGAGGGCTTTCATAGGAGTTTTTGTTGTTGTATACTTCGACGATATACTTGTTTACAGCAAAAATTTGAAGAACATAATAATCATCTTATGGCGGTTTTAGAAGTGCTGAGGAAAGAAAAGTTATATGCTAACTTGAAGAAATGCACTTTTGGGACAGATAATCTCGTGTTTTTGGTTTTGTTTTGAGTGCAGATGGCATCAAAGTGGATGAGGAGAAGGTTAAAGCTATCAGAGAATGGCCAAGTCCTAAAACCGTGAGTGAGGTCAGAAGCTTTCATGGTCTAGCCGGTTTTTACAGAAGATTTGTGAAGGACTTTAGCACAATAGCTGCTCCTCTAACCGAAGTCATCAAGAAGAATGTGGGATTCAAGTGGGAACAAGCGCAAGAAGATGCATTTCAAACCTTGAAAGGGAAGTTAACTAATGCACTCTTCTTGTTTTGCCTGATTTCATGAAAACTTTTGAGATTGAGTGTGATGCCTCAGGAGTTGGAATGGTGCTGTCTTAATGCAGGATAGGAAACCAATCGCTTACTTCAGTGAGAAAGCTTGGAGGAGCCACTCTCAATTACCCCACATACGACAAAGAACTCTATGCACTTGTGAGAGCCTTGCAAACTTGGCAGCATTACCTTTGGCCTAAAGAGTTCGTGGTGCACACTGATCATGAGACTCTCAAGCACTTGAAAGGACAGCAAAAGCTTAACAAAAGACACGCCAGATGGATTGAATTCATCGAGACCTTTCCATATGTCATTCGGTACAAGAAAGGTAAAGAAAATGTTGTTGCTGATGCTCTGTCTCGAAGGTATGTGCTCATCTCTACTCTTGATGCTAAGTTTCTTGGTTTTGAACAAATTAAAGAGTTGTATGAGATTGATCCGGATTTCAAAGAACCTTATCTTGCTTGTTCTAAATCCGCAAATGGAAAATTCTTTAGGAATGATGGGTATCTGTTTTATACCAATCGTTTATGTGTTCCTAATTGCTCTTTGAGAATTACTAGTCAGGGAAGCCCATGGAGGAGGCTTGATGGGGCATTTTGGAATTGCTAAAACCTTGAAGGTGATACAAGAACACTTCTACTGGCCACGCTTGCAAAGGGACGTTGAAAGAATCTGTGGCAGATGTGTTACATGTAAGCAATCTAAGTCCACGGTACAGCCAAATGGTATGTATACTCCTCTTCCTATTCTTCTCATCCTTGGAATGACATATCTATGGATTTTGTGCTTGGACTGCCTAGGACTAGAACTGGGAAGGATTCCATCTTTGTTGTCGTTGATAGATTTTTAAGATGGCTCATTTCATTCCATGTCACAAAACTGATGATGCTTTGCATATAGCCGATTTGTTCTTTAAGGAAATCATTCGTTTGCATGGCATGCCTAGATCGATTGTGTCTGATAGAGATACAAAGTTCTTGAGTTACTTCTGGAAAACGCTTTGGTCTAAGTTAGGTACTAAGTTGTTGTTTTCAACTACTTGTCACCCACAAACTGATGGACAAACTGAAGTAGTTAATCGGACTTTGTCTACTTGTTGAGAGCTGTGATTAAAAAGAATCTCAAAACTTGGGAAGAATGTTTACCACATGTTGAGTTTGCATATAATCATTCTGTGCATTCGCTACTAAGTATTCCCCATTTGAGATTGTGTATGGTTTCAATCCTTTGTCACCTTTGGATCTAATGTCGTTGCCTTTGAGTGAAAGAATTAGCTTAGATGGCGAGAGAAAGAAAGCTAAACTTGTCAAACAGATTCATGAGAAAGCCAGGATCAACATTGAGGAAAAGACCAAGCAATATGCTAAACAAGCCAACAAGGGTCGGCGTGAGCTTGTTTTCGATGTTGGAGATCTAGTCTGGGTTTACTTGAGGAAGGATCGATTTCCAGCTGAAAGAAAGTCCAAACTTATGCCAAGAGTTGATGGACCATTCCAGATTGTCAAGCGAATCAACAAGAATGCGTATCAAGTGATTTGGAAGGTAAGTACAAAGTGAGTTCAAGCTTTAATGTTTCTGACTTGATTCCTTTTGTTGCAGATGATCCAGATTTGAGGTCAAATCCTTTTAAAGCGGGAGGGGATGATATGATCATGGATGGCACTGAAGAAGGAGAGCTTGAACCGGATGATGAACCAGTTGTTGAAGCCATGGAAGGACATGAACCGGAGCTTGTAGCTGAGGACGCCTTGCTTGTACCAGCAGGAGCCATGACCAGGGCCAGAACCAAACAGCTATATAAGTCTCTAAGTGCACTACTTAGCTCAGTGGAGAACCAGATCAACCTTATTGAAGATCAAGTGCAACCAGTCCATTTAGTAAGCTTCACGGAAGATTTAGGAAAACTCAAGACTGATTTAGGAAACCTTCCTAAATGAAAAGCATGAGACCGTCGTTTTTAGGATCTTCTTCCTAAACACAAGTCACGTTTCCTAAATTCAAGTTAAGTCCGAGACAAGGAGGGAAAGTCAAGACCGTGGTGATCTGAAGAGTTATTCAACACAACTTTATTTCAGTCAAGTCTTTATTAGTTATTGTCTTGTTTTTCCGTGTTGTCTCGTTATTATTTTCGAGAAGTCATAACACAAACTCTATATGTACTTCGAGAAATATTCAATCAAATAACAAGTTGTCTTTGATCATGTGATTGTCTTAGAGAGTGAATCTCTGTTGTTCTTCGTGAACAAACTCTGTTGCTTGGTGAGTCATATCCAAACAACAACCTTCTCTATCGTCTAAGTGAGTCATATCTTAGGATAGTGAAGTTCGGTATATCAAGAGCCATTCCGCAACTCTTGTGTGACCTATCGACCCATCCTTTGTTCTTCAAGCTAGTAGCTTACTGAGTTCAAAGTTTATCCAACAAAACCAACCCTCCAAAGTTCAATCCGTGGGAGTTTCGTATTAAGTGGTATCAGAGCAGCTTTGGGGTTATTGGTATCGAAATTTCTGCCCATCTTCTCATCTTTTCATCTATCATAAAATTCTTATCTATCTATCTGTTCTCTGGTTGAGTTTATCTATTTAAAAAAAAAAAAAAAAAAGTAATATCTAAGACTAGGAGAAATCGGTCTTGTTGGAAAGAGACAAAAGTTTTAGGAACCAGGAGAAATCGGTTTCTAGGATAGATCAATCAACCAGAACCAAAAATCTTGCAATCTGTCTATCTAACTCTTCAAATTCTGTTGTTGTTTGGATCGATTCATTGGGTTTGATCGGATTTGTTCTACTAGAACTCTTGAGTTTTCGCCAACACCAAGTCGAGAGACCAAACACTTGTGAGAAAGAGGGTTATTACACTGATTCGTTTGTTGAATGGTTGCAGGAGAACATAAAGCGGTTCAACTTGGAGAACTCTGTTTTTATCTAATTTTTGTTCATTTTATCAGGATATGATGTCTGATCATAGCGAAAACGAACAGGAAAACAATCCAGGTCTTTCAAAATTTCAGATGAAGGCATTAATGGGAGAGATGACGCGATTAATGAGAGTTGAGATGGAATCTGTCCATGCACGACTTGATCGCATCCAAGAGGATACTCAGGGCCAACCTCAACAAAACGATGGAGGAACTGGCCAATCTCGCAACAACCAAAGACGATCACAGAACCAAGAGGAAAGGGAATCTGATCACAATTCCAGTGGAAGCCGAGGTGGTACCAGAAGACCGAGGCAGGACAATCATCTAGGAAGTCTTAAGTTGAAGATTCCTTCCTTTCATGGGAAAAATGATCCCGACGCCTATCTTGAGTGGGAAAAGAAAATCGAATTGGTTTTCGATTGCCAAAACTACTCAGAGATCAAAAAGGTAAGATTGGCTGCCACTGAATTTCATGGTTATGCTATTAACTGGTGGGATCAGATTGTGACAAGCAGGAGAAGATCAGGAGAACCAGCCGTGGATACGTGGGAAGAGATGACTAATCTCATGAGGAAAAGATTTGTGCCTAGCCACTACCATCGTGATCTGCATCAAAGGCTTAGACGATTGGTTCAAGGAACTAAAAGCGTGGAAGACTACTGCCAAGAGATGGAGACACTGATGATCAAAGTTGATGCTGTGAAGATCCGGAAGCCACAATGGCTAGATTCCAAGGAGGACTCAATCGTGAGATCCAAGATAGATTGGAGATGCATGAATACGACTGTCTAGAAGAGATGCTCCACAAAGCGATCTTAGTTGAGCAACAAGTCAAGAGGAGAATTTTCCTAAGTCTGTGTACAATCCAAGTGCTAAGTCTAGCTACCAAGACAAGGGTAAACCTCTAACTAAGTCTTCTTCCGATTTTAAAACTAATCCACCTTCTAGTGTTGTTAAAGGAAAAACAGAGGACCTACTACCACACGATCCAGAGATATGAGATGTTTCAAGTGTCATGGTCTTGGACACTTTGCTAAGGAATGCACAACAAGAAGGTCATGATCGTGTTGGAGAATGGGGAAGTAGAATCCGAGGATGAAGAACCACAATCCGATTCTGAAGAAGAGCATGTGGACTACCCTGCCCATGGAGAACTCTTTGTTAATAGAAGAACTTTGAGTGTGCAACCTAAACCGAGGGAGCATGAGCAGAGAGAGAACCTCTTTCACACCAGATGTCTGTTAAGGATAAGGTCTGTAGTTTGATCGTGGATGGAGGCAGCTGCACCAATGTGGCGAGTGAAACCTTTGTTAAGAAACTCGGATTGAGTGTGAAGAAGCATCCGCGACCATATCCACTACAATGGCTAAACGAAACAGGGGAGATGAAGGTGAGCCAACAAGTTTCGGTCCCAATCACCATTGGAAGGTACCAGGATGAGATACTTTGTGATGTACTTCCTATGGAGGCTGGACATATTCTTTTAGGAAGGCCTTGGCAATATGATAAGAAGGCAGTCCATGATGGGTTCACAAACCGTCACACCTTTGAGCATCAGGGAAAGAAGATTATCTTAGCTCCACTCTCACCTCAAGAGGTACACCGAGACCAATTGCTTTTGAAAGAAAGAAGAGAGCAGGCAAACGAGATAAGGAAGCCAAAGCATCAAAAGAAAACGACTCTACAAAGGTAACGAAGTCCAACTTCTTTGCTAAGCCTAATGAGATCAAGCAAGCTTTGTTTGCTAATCGAACTATGCTTTTACTGGTTTTTAAAGAAACACTAATGTCTTCTTCTAACATGCACTGGAGTTTCCAAGTGAGTTTGAGTCTCTTTTGCAAGGATTCAGGGATGTGTTTGCAGATGAGAATCCGGAAGGCTTACCACCAATCAGAGGTATCGAACATCAAATTGATTCATACCCGGCGCTTCTCTTCCGAACAGACCAGCATACAGGACCAATCCTGTTGAGACCAAAGAGCTGCAGAAACAGATCAACGAGCTCATGGAGAAAGGGTACATCAGGGAAAGCATGAGTCCATGCGCAGTTCCAGTTCTCCTTGTGCCTAAGAAAGATGGCAGCTGGCGTATGTGTGTGGATTGCAGAGCAATCAACAACATAACAGTTAAGTACAGACATCCCATCCCTAGGCTAGATGATATGCTAGATGAGCTTCATGGATCATGTATCTTTTCTAAAATCGATTTGAGAAGTGGATATCATCAAATAGAATGAAAGAAGGGGATGAATGGAAAAATGCTTTCAAAACAAAGCTAGGGCTGTACGAATGTTAGTTATGCCTTTTGGTTTAACCAATGCACCTAGTACTTTCATGAGATTGATGAATCATGTTCTGAGGGCTTTCATAGGAGTTTTTGTTGTTGTATACTTCGACGATATACTTGTTTACAGCAAAACTTTTGAAGAACATAATAATCATCTTATGGCGGTTTTAGAAGTGCTTAGGAAAGAAAAGTTATATGCTAACTTGAAGAAATGCACTTTTGGGACAGATAATCTCGTGTTTTTGGGTTTGTTTGAGTGCAGATGGCATCAAAGTGGATGAGGAGAAGGTTAAAGCTATCAGAGAATGGCCAAGTCCTAAAACCGTGAGTGAGGTCAGAAGCTTTCATGGTCTAGCCGGTTTTTACAGAAGATTTGTGAAGGACTTTAGCACAATAGCTGCTCCTCTAACCGAAGTCATCAAGAAGAATGTGGGATTCAAGTGGGAACAAGCGCAAGAAGATGCATTTCAAACCTTGAAAGGGAAGTTAACTAATGCACCTCTTCTTGTTTTGCCTGATTTCATGAAAACTTTTGAGATTGAGTGTGATGCCTCAGGAGTTGGAATTGGTGCTGTCTAATGCAGGATAGGAAACCAATCGCTTACTTCAGTGAAAAGCTTGGAGGAGCCACTCTCAATTACCCCACATACGACAAAGAACTCTATGCACTTGTGAGAGCCTTGCAAACTTGGCAGCATTACCTTTGGCCTAAAGAGTCGTGGTGCACACTGATCATGAGACTCTCAAGCACTTGAAAGGACAGCAAAAGCTTAACAAAAGACACGCCAGATGGATTGAATTCATCGAGACCTTTCCATATGTCATTCGGTACAAGAAGGTAAAGAAAATGTTGTTGCTGATGCTCTGTCTCGAAGGTATGTGCTCATCTCTACTCTTGATGCTAAGTTTCTTGGTTTTGAACAAATTAAAGAGGTGTATGAGATTGATCCGGATTTCAAAGAACCTTATCTTGCTTGTTCTAAATCCGCAAATGGAAAATTCTTTAGGAATGATGGGTATCTGTTTTATACCAATCGTTTATGTGTTCCTAATTGCTCTTTGAGAGAATTACTAGTCAGGGAAGCCCATGGAGGAGGCTTGATGGGGCATTTTGGAATTGCTAAAACCTTGAAGGTGATACAAGAACACTTCTACTGGCCACGCTTGCAAAGGGACGTTGAAAGAATCTGTGGCAGATGTGTTACATGTAAGCAATCTAAGTCCACGGTACAGCCAAATGGTATGTATACTCCTCTTCCTATTCCTTCTCATCCTTGGAATGACATATCTATGGATTTTGTGCTTGGACTGCCTAGGACTAGAACTGGGAAGGATTCCATCTTTGTTGTCGTTGATAGATTTTTTAAGATGGCTCATTTCATTCCATGTCACAAAACTGATGATGC